>NHZP01000107.1:0-45414 GCA_003313425.1 Pseudopyrenochaeta lycopersici
GTAGCAATGGAGGTATTCAGATGAATTGATTCTGAATCATTAAATGTATATTGAGCATTTAATTTTGATTCACTAACAGTTTCTATGCTTATACCTGTTTTAATAGTTTCTTCTTTAGTACATATATATTCAATAGGTTATGAGCCATGACCCACATATACAGAGATTCTTCAGTTATTTAAGCTTATTCACATTTATGATGGTTATATTAGTTACAGCTAACAATTACTTATTAATGTTTGTAGGTTGAGAAGGTGTAGGAGTTTGTTCATATCTTTTAGTATGTTTCTGATTTAGTAGAATTGCAGCAAATCAAAGCTCTATTTCAGCCTTTTTAACTAATAGAGTAGGTGATTGCTTCTTAACTATAGGTATGTTTGCTATATTATTAGCATTTGGTAATCTAGATTATGCTACAGTATTCTCATTAGCCCCTTATATGAATGAAAATCTTATAACTATTGTAGGTATATGTTTAGTAATAGGAGCTATGGCTAAAAGTTCTCAAGTAGGACTTCATGTATGACTACCTATGGCAATGGAAGGTCCTACACCTGTATCTGCATTAATACATGCTGCTACAATGGTTACTGCAGGAGTTTACCTATTAATGCGTTCATCTCCTGTAATTGAATATAGTACAATGGTACTTATGTTATGTTTATGATTAGGTGCAATTACAACCGTATTTAGTTCTCTTATAGGTTTATTCCAACAAGATATTAAAAAAGTTATAGCTTATTCTACTATGAGTCAATTAGGTATGATGGTTATAGCTGTAGGTTTATCTTCTTATAATATAGCTTTATTTCATTTAGTAAACCACGCTTTCTATAAAGCACTTTTATTCTTAGGGGCTGGAGCTGTTATTCATGCTGTAGCTGATAATCAAGATTTTAGAAGATATGGTGGGTTAAGACCATTTTTTACCACTTACTTATTCCGTAATGCTTATAGCTTCTTTAAGTTTAGTAGCCTTCCCATTTATGACAGGATTCTATTCAAAAGATTTTATACTTGAATCTGCTTATGGTCAATATTATTTCTCTGGTACTGTTGTTTATATAATTGCTACTATAGGAGCAATGTTTACTACATTATATTCTGTAAAAGTATTGTATTTAACATTCCTAACTAATCCTAATGGACCTTTAATTAATTATAAACAAGCACATGAAGGTGATATATTTATGAGTTTACCTTTAATGATTTTAGCTGTATTCTCTATATTCTTTGGATTTATAACAAAAGATATGTTTATAGGGTTAGGTTCAGGATTCTTTTCAGATAATGCTTTATTTATACACCCTTCTCATGAAATAATGTTAGATACTGAATTTGGAGTACCAACTTTATTTAAATTATTACCTTTTATTTTTACTATTTCATTAAGTGTAATTGCTATAGTCTTATCTGAATACTTATCTACTATACTAATTTATTTTAAATTATCTAGAGTAGGTTACAATATATTTAGTTTCTTTAACCAACGTTTCTTAATAGAATTATTTTATAACAAATACATTACTGGTATCGTATTAAAACTTGGTGGACAAACTACTAAAGTAATAGATAAGGGATCTGTAGAATATATAGGACCTTATGGATTAGAAAAAGGACTATTAAATATAAGTAATACTATTGCTAGACTAAATACTGGAGTAATAACATCTTATGCACTATATATATTAATAGGGCTAATAGTATATCTATTATTTAATTCATATATTAATAATCCTATAATTATAGTAGTACTAATTATATCTTTATCTTTACTATTACTGCAGAGTACTATAGGTAACTACGTTAAAACAAGTCCTGAAGAATCTTCTGATGTATCTTTACAAAGTTCTATTATACGTCTACATTACATGCTTGATCTATTTGCTCAAAGAACAGAAAATCTACCTAGTGGACCACAGATGAAACAGAGATACGAGACTTTGACTCAAGTAACGGACTATGTACATTTTGAAATGAAGCAAGGAAAACTACAGTTTAGAGCTATACAGAAACTAGGAAAAGAAGGATTAGAACATAGACCTGATCTAGCTCAAGAAATTCATAGTATTATGGATCAATCTAGGGAATTTTTAGTACAACATAGTGTAATTCTATCAGAGGGTGTAACAACTCTTATACAAACGGGAGCTTTTGGATAAAACATTAGATTATCATCTTTATATTTTCTTTTTAGTTGAATATATTAGTCAAAAAACGGTTAAATTACTGTTAACTTGTTAAAAAAAGTGGTAAACAATTATTTACCTTTAATAGTATAACAAAAAATAATATTACGTCTTTCTTTTTTAAACAAAAAGAAATTAGCTCAATTGGTAGAGCATCCGTTTTACACGCGGCAGGTTAAGTGTTCGAATCACTTATTTCTTACGCTAGCTATTAACTTATATTTTATACAATGAATTTATCACTAATTTTTTTTTCAATTGGAATTTTAGGCTTTGTTTTAAACAGAAAAAACATTATATTAATACTTATTTCAATAGAAATAATGTTATTGGCTATTACATTTCTAGTATTGGTTAGTTCACTTAGCTTTGACGGTATATTAGGTCAAACATATGCTATTTATATTATTGCCATAGCCAAAGCAGAATCTGCTGTAGGTTTAGGTATTTTAGTAGCTTTTTATAGATTAAGAGGAAGTATTAGTATTGAATTTAAATAATGTATTTAGCTATAATTATCTTACCACTATTAGGATCAATAGTATCTGGTTTTTTTGGTAGAAAAACTGGAATCTCAGGAGCACAAATAATTACATATACAGCTGTTGTGATTACAAGAACATCCGCTGTTTTAGCTTTCTTTGATGTTGGATCGAATAATTTACCCAAACCGCACCAGTTTATTTTTGCAGAATTAAAAAGCTCAGGGTTGGATTTTAGTAGCATAGGCCGTTTATTAGAAAAGAAAAAAGATATGGAAGTAGAAATATCTGATCTTAGACAAGATCGTCTTGATAATTGAAACGAACTTAAAAAAGCAAAAGGTACTTTAACTTTAGCGAATCATGTAGATGATTCTAAAAACAATGCTCTTAGGGAATTAAAGAGAGATTATCCTTCGTACTTTGATGAAGATAGTGGTAATAACACAAAAGAAGGGTTAGAACAAGTAGTTGACTATCTAAATGAAGAACATTCTGATTTGCAATCACGTGTAGTGAAACTTAAAAAAGAAATACAATCTTTAGATAGAAAAATAGCAATATCAAAACAACTTAACAACCAGTTAGGTGAGTCTAGTAACGTTAATTCAATATTTCTTATTTTAACTCGCCCTTTTTACTTTGTTCCTTTACGAACATTAATTCATTATGTATTACCCTATTTTTCTTTATTTATAACTATTTTTTCACTATTATTTATCAGTTTCGTATTTCCAAGTTTAAATGTACCATACTTTATGCAAAATATTTTCGATTATATTTTTAATATAATTAAATATGAGGTAGTAATATCTTTATTACTATTATTATGATCTTTTTATACTTACACAAAAAAGATTAAGAAATATTTTAGTATAGGTAAAAATGTTATACGTTTTGTTAAAACGAGTTACTATATAGATATTTGAATATTATTAGTAATATTCACAATAATTATTTTTTTTAACATTTAACATTTATCATAACATTTAACATTTATCATAACATTTACCATTAAAAAAAAAAATTTATAAAATTTAATAGTAAGGAACATGTTTTTTTATAAAAGTCCTTACATATTAAATTTATAAAAAATAAATCTATAAATAAAATTTTTCTAAAGTAGAAAAGATAATTTTAATTAAAACAGTATAACTGTTAGTATAATATATTAAATTAAAAAACAATAAAACAACAATACAAATAAATGAGATTATTAAAAAGTCATCCGATTTTAAGATTAGCCAATTCTTACTTAGTAGATTCACCACAACCTCTAAATTTAAGTTACATGTGAAATTTTGGTTCTTTATTAGCCCTTTGTTTAGTTATACAAATTGTTACAGGTGTAACATTAGCAATGCATTACAACCCTAGTGTTGCTGAAGCATTTAATAGTGTAGAACATATTATGCGTGATGTAAATAATGGATGATTAATACGTTATTTACATAGTAACACAGCTTCAGCATTTTTCTTTGTAGTTTACTTACACATAGGTAGAGGTATGTACTATGGATCTTATAGAGCACCAAGAACTCTTGTATGAACTATTGGTACTGTTATATTTATCTTAATGATGGCTACAGCTTTCTTGGGTTACGTTTTACCTTATGGGCAAATGTCATTATGAGGTGCAACTGTTATTACTAATCTTATGAGTGCTATACCTTGAGTAGGTCAAGATATAGTTGAGTTTATATGAGGTGGTTTCAGTGTTAATAATGCAACATTAAACAGATTCTTCTCATTACATTTTGTTTTACCTTTTGTATTAGCTGCTTTAGCACTAATGCATTTAATAGTTTTACATGATACAGCTGGATCTGGAAATCCTTTAGGTATATCAGGAAACTATGAAAGAATGCCTTTTGCACCTTATTTAATATTTAAAGATCTTATTACAATTTTTGCATTCATATTTGTGTTATCTTTATTTGTGTTCTTTATGCCTAACGTATTAGGTGATAGTGAAAACTATGTTGTGGCAAATCCTATGCAAACTCCTGCAGCTATAGTT
This sequence comes from Pseudopyrenochaeta lycopersici, assembly GCA_003313425.1. Lineage (NCBI taxonomy): Eukaryota > Fungi > Ascomycota > Dothideomycetes > Pleosporales > Pseudopyrenochaetaceae > Pseudopyrenochaeta > Pseudopyrenochaeta lycopersici. The sequence continues at coordinate 4,692 of NHZP01000107.1, forward strand.
CCGGAATGATACCTTCTTCCTTTCTATGCTATATTAAGATCTATTCCTAATAAATTATTAGGAGTTATAGCTATGTTCTCTGCTATTCTTATATTATTATTATTACCTGTAACAGATATAAGTAGATCAAGAGGTATGCAATTTAGACCTTTAAGTAAAGCAGCTTTCTTTGTGTTTGTTGCTAATTTTTTAATCTTAATGCAGTTAGGAGCTAAACACGTAGAATCTCCATTTATTGAATTTGGTCAAATAAGTACTGTTTTATATTTCTTATACTTTACAGTAATAATGTATGGTGTTACTCTTATTGAAAACACTTTTGTGGACTTAAGACACAAATAAGAAAAACAACGTAAACAGTTAAAAATAAAATAATGATTAGATTATCATTAACTTGTTATGAAAATAGTAACACTCGTTATTTATAGTAACATTTGTTATAAATAATAGTATAACAAATCCTAGTATATATAATATTGTATACGTAATATGTATAATAGTCTATATATTAGAAGATTGCATTGTAGATATATATTTACACAGCAACAGGGAGAAGAATAAACTTGTGTTTAGTAAAGCCCAATTATAATAAACTTGTGTAAAATGAAATTTATTTGTAAATATAAAATATATAATCTATGTTATATAAATAGATAATTAACCTGATCAATTAAAATATACCGGTTTATTATGTGTAATTTTAAGATCATTTTTTTAATTTAATATGTTATATTTTCCAACGATTATGTCTGTTCTTGAAGTATTAGCTGTTACTATACCTGTTTTATTAACAGTAGCTTTTGTAACTGTAGCTGAAAGAAAAACAATGGCTAGTATGCAAAGAAGATTGGGACCCAATGCAGTAGGTTGATATGGTCTACTTCAAGCATTCGCTGATGCTCTTAAACTTTTATTAAAAGAGTATGTTTCTCCTACACAAGCCAATATAGTATTATTTTTTCTTGGTCCTGTTATAACTTTAATTTTTGCATTATTAGGGTACGCTGTAATACCATATGGTCCTGGTTTAATGCTGTTAGATTATAATCTGGGTATATTATATATGTTGGCTATGTCTTCATTAGCCACATATGGTATATTATTAGCAGGATGATCAGCTAATTCTAAATATGCATTCTTAGGGTCATTAAGAAGTACAGCTCAATTAATTAGTTATGAGTTAATTTTAAGCTCTGCTATACTTTTAGTAGTACTATTAGCAGGTAGTTTAGACATAACTGTTATTATAGAAGCCCAAAGAGCTATTTGATATGTAGTACCTTTATTTCCTATATTCATTATATTTTTTATAGGATCTATTGCAGAAACGAATAGAGCTCCATTTGATTTAGCCGAAGCTGAATCAGAATTAGTTAGTGGTTTTATGACAGAACATTCAGCTGTTATATTTGTATTTTTCTTTTTAGCTGAATATGCTAGCATAGTACTTATTTGTATTTTAAATAGTATTTTATTCTTAGGTGGTTATCTATTTGACTTTAACTATTATCTATATCCTTACTTTTATTTAGTGCAATTCATTGCAGGTGATAGTTATATGTATCTAACAGATAATGAAACTAATTTTAATGTAATTGATTTTGATAATTATAATTCAATAATAGGAACAACTATAAGTGGTGTAGTAATAGGAGTTAAATCTAGTATAATGGTATTTGTTTTCATATGAGCTAGAGCTTCTTTCCCTAGAATACGTTATGACCAACTTATGTCTTATTGTTGAACTGTTTTATTACCAATAGTTATTGCATTTATTATACTAGTCCCATGTATATTATATAGTTTTGAAATAATGCCTTGTAATATACCTTTACTATAAATTCACCTTAACAAAGTTATAATTATATATTTTACGTCTAATATTTTAAGTACACTATAAATTATTTTTTTTAGGTAATAAGGTATTACCTATATATTTCTTATATAATATATGTACTGCAGGTATTACTTTGATATATACTTTATAACCTTGATATAAAATTTTATGTATCTATAATATATGTTATAATGGAAATATATTTATAGTTTTTCTAGATCATACTAATTTTAATAATAAAATTAATTATATTGTGATAAATTTTTAATCCATTGGATAAAAATCTTAGCCAAACTATTGAACTATATTTTACTATAGGTGTATAAAAAGAGCTTAAAAAAATTTAAAGCTAATTGTTAACATATGACTACTTACTCAACCCTTTAACCCAAAAGTTCCATTTCTTGTTTTAGAATTAATTAGAGTATATTGTGAATTAGATTTAACGTAACCTCTTAACATAGTAGATGGTTTATTATTAAATGAGGAACGTATATTTTTTAAGCTACCTGCATATCTATATTTAAATACTGCTCTCATAGCTGTTAAACGTCTTGTTAATCTACCTGATGCTTCAAATCTTACACCACTTACTACTTGTTGTTTTATGGTATTTATAATATTGTTTTTGTTCATTGCCTCAATATTATCATCAAATGTAATGAGTGTATGTAAATCAGGTATTTTTACCATTTGTAATATAGCTTTTCTTAAAATTCTTACTGCTTTATTTTTCCTATCTCTTAGTTTTAAAGCAACTGCGGATGAAAAAATATCACTATTTAAATGTATAGATTTTAATTCAACTAAGTTAATTTCTACCTTTTTGTTATATAACTTTTCTATTAAACTAATTAACCCTAAATTTTTTAAGTTTAGGTTTAAGCTATTAAATTTGGATTTATTAAAATTAATTAATTTTGTTGAATTAAATAATACTTTTTGTAATCTAAAAAATTTTTTTAAAAGTCTAATATTATAAGTAGGTATTTTGTATAATTTAAGATATTTTTTTCTTAAATTTACTAGCAAGTATCTTACTAAATTATCCATTGGTTTAAAGAAAGCCATATTTCATTTTCTAAAAATAAAAAAGTTATTTTTTAGTAAATGAACTAATCTGTTTTTATGATTTGGTATAAATATTGTTTCTCCCTGAACAATTCTTTTTTTAAATCTTATCAATGTAATAATTTTTCTTATATAACGTTCAATGGATGATTTTTGTTTATTGTATACGTATAATGTAATGAAAAGTTTATTGTTAGTGTGTTTTATTTCAGCTCTACTTGCATATATTTTATTTGCCGAATAACGAATTTTGTTATCACGTCTACGTTTAAAAAGTATTTGTATTTTATCTTGTAACATATTACAATAACTTCTAAGTAATTTATTTAGTACAGCATCAGAACTAATTAAAGATTTAATATAGGATTTATTGTAAGAATACACACTACTAAATCATTCTTTACTAGAAAAAGGATAAAAGATAATATTATTATATTCCTCTCTTTCAGAATTACTCTGTATTTTATTATTTTTATCTATAATATAATTAGTAGTTAATAATTTATCATTAATACTATTTTGTTTATTTTTGAATATATTTAACATAGAATATTTTTATGAATTATTGGTATAAATTAAGGAAAAATAATGAAAATTATATGGTTAATTATGTATATTAACCTAGTAATACCATATTTATAATATAGCTTAAGGATATGAAGGAGTTGAACCTTATATTTATGATCTGCAATCAAAATGCATAGCCCTATGCAACACACCCCTTTTTTGTTCTGTACTATGAGACTTCTTAAAAATAAAAAAAGTCTAATTAATTAGAAGATCAAAATATATTAGAATTAATATAAATCAATTAATGTAATTCTAATGCATCTTTAATATATGAACAAGATAGAACTACAAAAACTTGTGATTGTATAAAGGCAATACCTAATTCTAATCCAGAGAATGCAATTATAAATGCTAATGGTAATAATCCTAGTACAAAGAATATAATTCCAGAACTCATAATATTGTATGTAAATCCACTTAGAATATTTAAAAGCATATGACCTGATAATATATTAGCTGCTAATCTTAATCCTAGAGAAACATTACGTGCAAGATATGAGATAAACTCGATTAATACTAATAAAGGTAATAATCCTAAAGGACAACCAGCAGGAACAAATAAAGAAAAGAATTTTAATCCATGTTCTTTAAACCCTAATACTGTAGCACCTAATACAACAGTAAAGCTAAGTGAGAATGTTAATATGAAATGAGATGTTGATGCGAAACTATAAGGCACCATACCTATAAGATTATTTATTAAAATAAAAATAAATAATGCATACATAAATGGAAAGTAAGCTTGACCATTTTTATTGTTAATTTGGTTTACAACAATACTATGGATAGTAGCATATAATGTTTCTTGACTTAAAGATCATTTGTTTGGAGTAATTTTTGAATGGTTAGTTGCTAAAATACTAAAATAAAAAGTTATAAAAGCAGCTATTGTCATGTATAACCCTATATTAGTTATAGATAAGTTCATATTTGCTAATAATGGTGTATCTATACTAAATAAGTTTCTTATTTCAAATTGGTCAAGAGGACTTAAAATTGTTTGATATTTAAACATATATAAATATTATGTTTTACTACAAGTATAATATTATTTTTTCAAAAATGTTAGGATAAACTTATTAACTATATTACTATAAAATTATTTAATAGTTAAGATAAAAGTACTTAAAAATAGGTTAATACAACAAATTAAACTGTATTCTCTTGTAAAACGTATTGTGTTGTAAAGTGTATTATACAGTAATTATTCTATATAAAATATATTACTTGGATACAAGTAAGCCGGGTCATGTATGTAATATTTAACTAAAATAAAGATTAATTAAGGCTTTTTATTTAATAGTTATAATAAAATACTAAAAGTTTTTATCATTTAAATTTCTGTGAATTACCCAAGCTTTTACCTCGCTTTTAAAAAAAGCTATACTTAAATCACTGGACTTCCCTACTGTTCTCTTAATAAAATTAAGATGAATTACATTTGTATCACAAGTTTAAAAATAAAGTAAATATTTTTATCTATTTATTTACATCTAATGACATTTAGGTTTATAACTATTTATCTAAAACGTATTTATTAAATATCTTATAACGTTGTTAATGTTACAATATTTATAGATCTACCATATAAATCTAGTTGCTATATCCCTTAGATTATTACAAGAAAATTCTATTTGTAAAATAGCAAGCTAACTATGTAAGTAATTTAATTACCTAATACAAGTTTTATTAAGTAATATATATGAGCCGGGAGAGAAATTTGAATTCCCACTATTAATGCATGAAATTAATGTTCTACCAATTGAACTATCCTGGCTTATTATTATAAAAATTACTATTATAAAAATTACTATTATAAAAATTATTATAAAAATATAAAATAACTATAATACCTACTTAAACTTATTTTAAGTTTATCAACATGTATGATATAGTAAATAATCACCCTCTATATAATACAATATTGGGAGGATACCCTGACTTGAACAGGGAACTTACTGTGCCACATACAGTTGTTCTGCCAATTGAACTATATCCACCTTTTCTATGTAGGGGTGATTCGAACACCCATAAGTAAATACCAAAAATTTATGACTTACCATTAGTCTACTACATATTAATAATTATAAAGGTATTATAATAATAAATTAAAATATGTGAATTAAATTATATAACACATTAATATTATCTTTATGGGTAATAAGACTCGAACTTATATGAATTAATTTCACCCCGTCCTAAGCGGGACCTGTCTACCAATTTCAGCATACCCATTTTTAGTATTAGTATACTATGCAAATAATCCTTAAATTATATAAATATATTTTTTAAAAGCTATATAAAAATATAAATTAAAAATATAACTTAAAATATATAGACGTAAAAAAAAGATAAATTTAGTTATATTCTTATTAAAAAACATTATTATTAAATAAGTAGTGATTAACTTGTATATCATTTTTAATTTATATTTTTATAATAAACTTAAACAATATTTGTTTAAATAATATGCTCGAGATAAGATTTGAACTTATAACCTAAACATCTTCAGAGTTCCGCTCTACCGGGTTGAGCTTCTCGAGCCTAGTATCTTTAAACATTAATGGAGATATTAGGACTCGATCCTAAAATAACGATATGCAAAATCGCAGTTTTACCAATTAAACTATATCCCCTTAAGTTGATATCAACATATCATTTAAATAGACCCAAGCGGGGTTCGAACCCGCGCATTTAACAGTGAAAATGTTACGTCTTAACCACTTGACTATTGGGCCTTATAACTAATATAAAAACTTAAAAACGAAAAAATATAAAAAGTAAAAATATAAAAACTAAAAAAGATTAATAGACTTTAAATATTTTGAACCTATATCTGTTATTTAAATTTAATACATACAGTCTTAAACTTAAAAATTTTTCGTTAAAAAGTTTATATAAGCCTATATATAAATATAACAGTACTAACCCTAGCGGTTTCTGGCAGAGCAACCCCCCTATTATTTGTCATAACCACGCTTACGGTTTTCATGTTTATAGATTATGTGGGCTTAAAAACACCTTTCTACAGTCATACTGTGTAGGTTTAAGAACACTTCCTATAAGGCCAGAATGACTCGAACACTCATCTGAGCTATTATGAGCAGCTTGCTTTACCTATTAAGCTATAGCCTTGAAGTATGCGGACAGAGGATTTGCACCCCTATTTACTGGTCATGAGCCAGGTATGTTACTATTACATTAATCCGCGTTAATAATTAAGAATATCTAAATAGCCCAGTACGAGAATTGCACTCATATCTTCCGATTACAAAACGGGTGCATTACTATTATGCAAACCAGGCTAAATAAAGTATTTTTAATGATAAGTATGTTATTTAGTTAATGAAAAACTAACTAGATAAATATATTATCTAGTTATAATAAATTAGTACTTTATACCTAAGAACATCAAAGCCCTTTCAGCCAAAGCCTATAATCCCTAACCATATTCTTAAAACAATATGAAAAATGGGGATTCGTAATGTTATACTACGTTTCTAAGAGTATCCTAAGGTAAGCTTCGTGCCTAGATGCATTCAGCACTTATCTTAACTAACATAGCTTTCCTGCCGTGCCTATACTATGTATAAATACTTGAGTATAAAAGTATTACCAGATATAGCTCAAATAGGAAATAAATTTATATAAATCTATCTATATTACTTTCCTTCTTCCATAGATACCCATTCTCTACTTAGTAAGAAAAACCTATTCTTACTGTAATTTATCAGGTTAATATTAAGCGTATAAACAACAGGTAAACCATAGGTTACCATACCCAACTCCTTTCGTACGAAGGGGCTATCCTTATTTTACTCTAATTTCCTCTAGAAGATAGAAACCATACTGTCTCACGACGTATTTAACCCAGCTCGTGTAGCTCTTTAATCGACGAACAGTCGTACCCTTCATGATTCCTGCATTCATGTGGATGAGCTAAGCCGACATCGAGGTGCCAAACTGCGCACTCAATTTGTACTCTCTGGCGCAATTAGCCTGTTATCCCCAGCGTAGCTTTTTCAATAATACAAGACCTTTCCTTACTGCGTCTTGCGGTCTTTATGCCCTGCTTACGCAACTGATAGACGTGTATGTCAAACAGTAAAGCAAGATTAAGCCATTAAACTTTGGAAGTATATATCAACATCATTTTCTCTTATCAAATTTAGATAAAAAAAATAACTAATAGTGTTACAATTAATATTGTATAAACAACAATGTGTTTATAATTCAATTATATATTAATAATTAATACTATATATACACCTATTTTCCACATAGGTAAAATCTTACTTATATTAAATTGTTTTAGTTCTAACTTAAATAGAAATATAACTGAATTAGTTATAGATACTTTATAAAAGTAAATATAAAAAATAACAAACTAAATATAGTAATTAAAAAATTAAGATATATAAGGCAATTATTTAATAAAAGCCCTATATAAATTGCGTATAGCATATTACAAAAATAAATTTGGATACTCCCAGGTACTCTTTATGGGATCTGTGCCCCGCATAAACCATCTGCTAGCCATTGTCTCCTGAGTTTGATGTAATCTCCCTCCTTTTATGGATTACATTCAGACGTCAACTACAAAAATGTAGTCTATTCTACTGATATAACAACCAGAGTAAAGGTGTTTCAATTCCATCAGTCAACTACCTTATTCCCTAAAACCTGTTACATTATACCCTATAACTAGTAACAGTAAAGCTGCATGGGGTCTTCTCGTCTATCTAGAGATAGGCAGTATCTTCACTGCCATTCCAGTTTCACTGAGCCAATCATTGAGACAGCTGTTGCATCGTGAGATCATTCATGCGCGACATCATTTAAATGCCAAGGTATTTCGCTACCTTAGGACCCTCATAGGTAAGGCCGCCATTAAATGGGGGTTCCTTCAAAACCTAGCCTATTTTAGTAATCTAAGTAAATCCGTTAACCAGCCATCATTGGGCAGATAGCGCACTCTATACATTGATTTACATCTTACGCAAAGTGCTGTGTTTTAATTAAACAGTCGTGCAACACCATTTTATGTCTCCTCTTCCTAAACTGATATTAATCAGTAGGAATGGCACACCTTCTCCCTCAGTTACGGTGTCAATTTGCCGAGTTCCTTAATGATTGTTAGCTCAAACGCCTTCGTATTCTCTACTAGCTTACTTGTGGTAGTTTTTAGGTACGGTTTTATATTCATAAGGAAGTCTAGTATTTTCTTTTTAGTTTATTTACTAGTATTTATGTACATCCTCAGACTATATGCTTTTCCAGAACATTTTACTCAATTTCTTTATGTTGTCACATATAATCTCCTCATCATTTTATCCTTTAGGTTTAATTTAGAGACCGATTTATTTTCCCATAAGCTTAAGGCGAGAGGACCTATTACGCATCCTCTTTTTCGTTACTCGTGTCAGCATTCTCACTTGGGATATTTATGGAAACCCGCTATTTAACGAGCAAATTACAAATGTAATTATGAAAATAGATGTAGTGCCTATAAACCTAGTTTTTATAAATTAAAAAAAGATTATAAGGGTTAATACATATTACCTATTTTTAATCCTATTTACCCAATGTTCCGCTACCCCATAAATAATACTTAAATAATATTTAAGTATAGTAAAATTAGATTAAATCTAATATTAATTATTATGGACAAGGTGTCGGTGTTTTGTTTTAGATCCGTTATATCTTCGGCGCTTTTAACTAATTTGGTTAATTAATTAACCATTTGAACCAGTGCTCTGTTACGAGGTCTTTAAAAAATGGCCGCTTCTAAGCCTATTTCCTGGTTGTATAGTTTAAATACTTCCTTACTTTCACTTAACAAAAACTTTGGAACCTTAAACACTTGTTCTGGGCTGTTTCCCTTTTGACATACAACCTTATCGTTAAATGTCTGATAGTTCAACACTCATCATTGCCCTTCCGAGAGCAAATACTCGCGAATAGAGTCTTCACGACCCCCCCATATGCACAAGGCATTATATACCCAAAGAATACTAATGCACAAATTGTCCGAGATTACAGTTCTGTACCTGCTATGATGTTATTTAAACTACATACTTACATATGTTTCGCGGAAAACCAGCTATAGTAGTCAGGATTGTCTTTCACTAACTTACCACAGTTCTTTGGATATCTTTACAACGATAACCCATTCGGCCTTTTATAAGCCTGACCATGGTAAGATCACTACTCTTCGGGTCTCTAATTAGATACTAATTCATTACTTAATAATTGGATTATCTAGGCAAATTGATTATTTTTCATGAATCTATACCGTTTAACACACTATCCGTATTATTCAATATATCATCATTAATCACTACTTGCTTGCATCTAATTAGAACTTGCTGACCCATTATACAAAAGGTACGCTCTCATATGTTTATTAAACTTATCTTGAGCTGCTTATAAGACTACTATTTCCAATAGTTCCTTCACAGTACTATTCTCTATTTCTTGTATATTATATTAAGGCTTAGAGGAAGGTTCCCCTATATTCAAACAGATTAATCCATTTTACTTTAAGCCTATATCTATTTTCATTCACACTACTAATAGAATCTCGTTTGATTTATTTTCCTGAAGCTAATAAGATACTTCAATTCACTTCGTTTTTTTTATAAAAATTCTTTTACCATTTTCCTTAATAAATGGAAATTACTCCATCATTTTTACGGTACTAGTGGTTTAATATACAGCTTTTTATTTTTCCATAATAGTCTCTTTATATACTAGCCATAAAATTAATCCTTATTATATTTAAAGTAATATAATTAAGTTAATAAAATTATGAAATAATACATTACATATCAAATACATTACTATATATTTTTATATACAATTATTTAAAATTATATTTCGGGTTATTATGATTCGAACATAACAAGTCCTCAACCCAAATGAGGCGCCTAACCAACCTGGCTCTAACCCGCTTATAATATTCAATGTGCTTTATAAATATAAGGTATAACATAACTATACGAATTGTATAGTTATAAAATAATATACTTATAAAAATATAACAGAGAAATTATAAATATATAACAGAGAATATCCGATTCGAACGGATGTGATTTTTCAACCAAATAAGTTTCAAGCTTATCACTTTAAGCCACTCAGTCAATTCTCTTTTTAGTTTATGTGGTTGTATAGTAAATAAGAAATTATTATTTATAGTAACATATTCTGTATATTAAAATATAAAATATATTGTTCATTAGTAATATATTGTTTATTATTAACATATTGTTTATTATGAATATATAGTTTTGTACAGACTAACTTAATCAATAGATGAGATAATTATATATCTTTAAAATACAAGTGCGTACAAGACTCGAACTTGTAAGAACATGTCCGTAGCATGTCATTATACCAATTTAACTAACGCACTTTATTGATTCCTCAACGAATTGAACGTCGATCACATCCTTATCAAAAATGCGCTTTACCAATTAAGCTAAGGAACCTTCATTACATATATAACATTTAAAAATTTAAAACTATTTAACCCATTAAAGAATTAAAGTGTTAAACTTTATATATCTTTTTATCATGTTATATTATGACAAGAGCATCCAGACTTGAACTGGAAATTTGAAGTTTGAAGCTTCCTATTTTACCAATTAAACTATACTCTTTTTAAATTATGGATAACACCTTTTTTACAATTGAACTATACTTTTTAATAAAATGATTTTTAAAATTAAATTAATTTTAAGAACACATATGTTTAAATGTCTAGGAATAGTATACCTATATTCGGAAAAGAGTGGATTTGAACCACCAGGTGTTAAACACAATATTTAGCAAATATCTCGCCTTACCTATAGCAACTTTTCCTTTTACCTGCAATTATATAAACTTTTAATGATAATAATTATAACTAGAATGAAAGTTAAATATCAAATTAAAAAGTTAACTATGAAACTAAAAAGTCAAATGTAAAATTAAAGTTAATAAGAATTTAACTTGAATAAACACTAAACTATAAAAGTCAACTCTCTAGTTGACTAGTATAGAATTAAAAACCTAAATATAGAATTTAAAAATTAATTAGGAAAGAGTACGAGTCAGACCGGGCTTGAACCGATATCTACTTTCGTGACAAGAAAGTCCTCTACCATTAAGTTACTGACCCTATACGGCCAACCGAACTCGAATCGGTACAAATCGTTTGGAAGACGAATGGTCTACCATTAACCTATAGCCGTATATATCTTTTATAAGATCTAAGGGACTTGAACCCTTATGAGAATGATTAAAAGTCATACGCTTTACCATTAAGCTAAGATCTCTATAAATATACTTACTTATTATTCATAAGTAATAAGAAATAAGTGATTCGAACACTTAACCTGCCGCGTGTAAAACGGATGCTCTACCAATTGAGCTAATTTCTTTTTGTTTAAAAAGGAAAGACGTAATATCATTTTTTTGTTATTATTTTTTGTTATTATTTTACATTAGTTTGTGGCTTTAGAGTTATAACTATAGCACCAACCATCGCTAATAATAATATAATGGATGTAATTATTAATCATATAGAATAATTACCATATAATATATTTCCTATACTTGTTATATGAGAAGTTTCTGCTAAATACCCATCTCATGACACAGATGTAACATTAGTTAAATTTTTCTTAATGCTAAAATGATATAATAAATTATTAGTCATTACCATGTATGGTAAAACATTATTAACTAAATAGTTAAAGAAAATACCTACTAATATAGCTAAAGGTATACTATTAATACTGTCTATTAATAGTTCAGATATTCTAACATTTATTAACATTAATATAAATAAAAATAATATAGATACAGCTCCTACATATACTAATAAGTAAGATAACCCTATAAAGTTTAACCCTGTTAAAATTAAATAAGCAGATATACATAAAAATAAACCTATTAAAAATAAAACAGATACAATGGGGTTTTTACTAATAATAACTAATATACCCAATAAGATAGCAATAATGTATAATAAGTCTAAATTAAATACATTATAACCATTAAATGTCATTTCATTAACTACATATAACATCTAAAATTGTTAATTACCCTTTTCATAACTATAATATAGCTATTATATTAGTAAATATATACCTATTTTATATTACCATTATAATAGCCATTAACAAATAATTATATATAAATAGTAAATGTAAATTACCTTATATAAATCATAATTCATTTGTAATATTGTTTGAAATAGAATTATTGTATAAATAATTTAATATTTAAAATAATTAAACTCAAGAGCTATAGCTCTTAATATTTACTTAACTTGCAAAAATAGTAGGCATAAACTGTCTTCTATAAATAGTGCAAGCCCTTAAAATGAATCGAACATTTATCAGAATATTAACAGTATTCCGCTCTACCATTGAGCTATAAAGGCTATTAAATAATATAATTAAATTATAACAAATATAAATATTTAATTACCTCTTAGGAGACAAGAGATTCGAACTCTTAAAAGCATATTACTATTGAGTTTACAGCTCAACCCTTCTTACCAATAAAGGAACTCTCCTTTTTTAATGTAATTATTTATATTTATATTTATATTTATATTTATATTGTTACGTAAAGTTTCAATTTATATAAATACATCGTAAAACTATTTAAACAACAGTTATTTATAGTTAATACATACAGTTTAACTTATAAAATTGTTATAAAAGTTTTTGATTTAATCAGGAATAAAATATTACAATATTAATATTTTAAGTATAGTACCATTTATCCGAAGAACGACTTGAACGTTCACGACATAACGTCAACAAAGCTTAAATTTGTCCTGTCTACCAATTCCAGCACTCGGACTTTTACTATAGACTATTTATGAAATAAAACAATCTCGCTCTAAAAAATTATAAACCAAAAAATAAATATCATAATCTAAGTTTTATATAAAGCTACTATTCAAAAAATCAAAATGACTAGATAACAATATAAACTCTTTATGAGCCTGTTTATGGATTCGAACCATATAAATAGAAAATAATTTATGCTCCTTGCGCAGACTTTTTTTATTTGGGTGTATCGTTAATATTAATTAATCCCGGGCTAGTTCCCCAACCCGAACCGTATTTCGACTTAACACCAATTAGAGTCACGCATACGAAGATTTTTCTGCCAAAAGATCTAAACCTGTAAATTTAGACTAACAATTCGCAGCCACCAAACTTATTGCACATACTCCTTTCAGCGCCTGACGAGTGGTTAGTACCTATCTGAGATAAAATTCACCGTGATATGATTACTCACGATTACTAGTAATTCCTTTTTCATGCAGTCGAATTTCAGACTACAATCCATACTTTATCCTGTTTTAGGGATTAGCTCCAATTCGCATTATTGCATCCCTTTGTAAAGGCACATGTGGCACGTCTATAGCCCACAATATTAAGGCCATGATGACTTGTCTTAGTCCCTATTATCACATCCAATTGTAAGCGGAGAGCTGCTTTATATTATAAAATAAAACAAGGGTTTACGTTAATTTAATGGACCTAACCAAATCTCACGACATTAACTGAAGACAGCCATGCAACGCATGTGGTCTAAAAATTTTAAAAATATTTTAGGTCATTCAAATTGTGGTAAGGTTATTCGAGGATCATCGAATTAAATAACATACTTCACTACTGGTTTCAGAAACGGTCTAATGATTTCAGTTCCTGCGTTGCCACATTACTCTTGAGGTGGAGTGCTTACACTTTCATTTATAGTTTCGCCTTAAAGCCAACCTATGGCACTCATCATTATCTGCCCAGGCTACGGGGGTATCTAATCCTCTTCACTATCTGAGCCTTCGTCCCTCAACGTCAGTTATAGCACTTTGCTTATTTTCTCTTTTTTATATAAGCATATATTTTCCATCTTATAAGAGAAATTTATTCTAAATTAGAATAAGCAAGTACATGTACATAGAGGTTTGCCTTCGCCGTTATCGGTCCTATTGGTATTAGCAAATTTCATCTTTACACCAACAATTCCGACATATTCCTCTCACATATCAAACTCAAGTGTAGCAGGTACTTATTTAAGCCTTCGCACACCGTCTAGGTACCCTATATACCTGTTAAAGATGAATAACACTCGTCTCCCTTGTCTTACCGCGACTGCTGGCACAAGATTTGGTCGAGACCTATGGATATAAAGTTTTCATGATAAGCTTTATCCAGAATTTTATAAGACCTAGTCAAGCAAATTAATAAACTTATTATATTAACTCTCATTCCTGCAAGTTGCTGGTTCAGCCGTTAGGCCATTGACCAAAATTCCTCACTGCTGTACTATACGCACTGGGGTTTTTTCAGACCCAGTGTGGTCAATAGACCTCTCAGTCCTGACTACGGACATAAGCTAAATATGCCATTACCATACTTACTACTTATCCGATGGTTATTAATAATCAACTAAGAGCGAAATACTATTTCTTTTAAACACACTTATTATTAATAATATTAACCTTTCAATCTAACCTTTTCAATATAATCGACCACTGGGTGATTAGACCTAGTATTAATAAATAATAATAAATTGTTATTATAAGGGATTTATTTTGCCTTACTCTTAGGTAGCCATAATACCACTTACTCACCTGTACACCACTTCAATATACATAATTTATAAAAATTAAATATTGACGTTCGATTAGCATGTGTCAAGCATTTGCATAGCGTTCACTCAGAGCCATCATCAAACTCAAATAAAAAAAAAATTAAATAATGTAAAGTACTATTCATTATTTAAATACAGAATATTTTTAAATATATCTTATATTTTAAGTAGATTAAAACCTATTCGTTCTAATTATCTTTCTTATCTAAGACTCTAACTTAGACTAAGATATTAGGAATATCTTGTTCTACCATTAAACTAATAAGAATTTTTTAATAGGATAAAAATATCTATAATATTAAATTAATAGTTATTACTATAGAAATAGTGATTCTTATCTAAGACTCGAACTTAGATTCAGATATTAGAAGTATCTTGTTCTACCATTAAACTAATAAGAATCTTTTATAGTAATTATCTAATAAAAGTATTATAATACCTAGATGTATTATAGTTTATATAAAAGATTTTATATTTTTACAAAAAAAATGTAAATTATAAAAAAAAGTTATATATTTTTATAATTAGTAATTCAGGTTTCATTTTAGAATATACCCATTACATTACTATTAAATTCTATAAAATCCATATAGTTATATAAAATCCATATAATTTTGTTTATTATGTTATATAGTATTTAAATCATTTCATGAAATATATGTAAATCATAAAAAGGGTTATATATTTTTATAGCTAATAAATTGGGTTTTATTTTAGAATATACCCATTACATTACTATGTAATTCTATAAAACCGAAAATTTTAGTTGAATATATAAAAATATAAAACTGATGCAAACCATTATTTTATGGATTTGTTGATTCAATGAAAACAATGAAAACAATGAAAACAATGAAAACAATAAAAGAGGTTTCATCTATTTTTAAAAAACAATAAAATATTATTGAAAATGTAAGTAATAACTTCATAAAATCAAATAGGATTTCACTGTTAATTCATATACTGAACGATAGGCTAAAGGATAATAGATATATCTTGATAATAAACGCATACTTTAATATTACATTTTTTAGTTATTACATTTTTTAGTTATTACATTTTTTTAATAATAACTTATAGTAAGATATTTTTTAAAAACATAGAAAGTATTAGGTGTTAACCTAGAGATAAGGTATGCTATATTTTTTTGGGTGTGATTTTCAATAAATAAAAAGACGTATTATGAACTTATAATAAAATATTATGTTAAATTTAAATAGAAGTAATTTTCAAGCACATCCTTTTCATTTAGTATCTCCTTCTCCATGACCTTTATATACATCAGTTAGTTTATTAAGTCTTACTACATCTGCAGTTTTATCATTTCACGGTTTTGCTTATGCAGAATACAATTTAATATTGAGTCTAACATCATTAATATTATCTATGTCATTCTGATTTAGAGATATAATAGCAGAAGGTACATATATTGGTCATCATACTTTAGCCGTACAAAGAGGGTTAAACATTGGTGTTGCCTTATTCATAGTATCTGAAGCTTTATTTTTCTTAGCTATATTTTGAACATTTTTCCATAGTGCTCTTTCTCCTGCAGTAGAATTAGGTGCTATGTGACCTCCTATGGGAATAGAAGCTATTGATCCCTTTGAACTACCGTTAATAAATACAGTTCTTTTATTAGCTTCAGGGTTTACTGTTACATATGCACATCATTTTTTAATTAACGGAAAAAGAAGTAAAGCTTTATATGGTCTATTATATACTATCATATTAGCAACTGTATTCACAGGACTACAAGGTGTTGAATATTCAGTATCATCATTCACTATTTCAGATGGAGCTTTTGGATCATGTTTTTACTTCGGAACAGGGTTAATCTAAGCCCCTTTTTTAATTACTATTACAAATAAACTACTAATAATGTTATGTATGTTACATAACAAAAAAAATTTTTTTTCTATAATAATATTTTTATCACAGATTATTCCAGGTTTAGTTAATAAATTTAGGTTTAGTTGATAAATTTAGGTTTAATAGGTTTAATAGGTAAATGTAGTTTTTAATAGAAAACAGGGAAAATTGCATAAAACTCCTACTTAATATAAAGGACAATATGCAGCCAAGGATAAATCAGTAAAAGAATAAAATCATTTTTATATTAAGTACGATTTATAAAGGTTCAACGACTAAGAAAGTTCTTATTAACAAGAATATTATAATAACCCTGCAATTTATTCATTTATAAATTGATGACATAGTCTCAACCATTTGTTAAAATAAATGGAATAAAGGATAAAACCCTTTAATATACATTGTCCATGGATTACATGTAATGATAGGTACAGCATTTTTAGCTGTTGGTCTATGACGTGTACTAGCATATCATTTAACAAATAATCATCATCTAGGATTAGAAGCTGGAATACTTTACTGACATTTTGTTGATGTTGTATGATTATTCTTATTTGTATCTATATATTACTGAGGATCTTAAAGTTAAATAGTTATGTTAATACTTCACAAATACAATTTTCTCAGAATAATTTAAGGGAATATCTGTTAGATTTATCTAATACGAGTGGGAGTTCGAATCTCTCTATTCTGATGTGCTATTAAATTCATTAATCTTATTATTATTATCTAATTCTATTACATCAAGACGGGACAAATCTATCCTGTACTCAAGAGCAACAATTACTATTTTACTTATCTCAGCTTTTATAGCGTATGATAATTTATTTCTTTTATTTTTAGCTAAAGGTATTGGAATATTTGGTGGATTATTCCATACTACAGCTACTACAAATTTTTTTCATATTTTTATTTTTTTAATAAGTAGTGTTATACTATTATTAACTTCATTTTATCCTAGAAAAGTCTGATTAAAAGAATATAGCAGTCCGAATAGACTTATTTTTACTAAATTAATATATTACGGAACTTTAATACTAAACAAAATGGGAGAACAATTTAAGATTATAGAATATTCTTTAATTATCTTATTTATTGTTACAGGTAGTGTTTTTTTAATATCTACAAGTGATTTAGTATCTATATTCTTATCCATAGAATTACAAAGTTATGGATTGTATTTATTATCAACTATTTATAGAGATTCAGAGCCAGCTACATCAGGTGGTCTTATGTATTTTTTACTAGGGGGATTGTCATCTTGTTTTATACTATTAGGTACAGCCCTACTTTATGCAAATTCTGGTACTACAAACTTAGATAGCCTATATATTATTACTAGTATATCTAATGTAAGTAAAGATAATCTTACAGGTTTACTTTATTGATATAAATCTTACTATATACACATAAGTTTATTATTTATGGGAGTAGGATTTTTATTTAAAGTTTCCGCTGCACCATTCCATTTCTGAAGTCCTGATGTGTATGATGCTATTCCTACTGTTGTAACAACTTTTGTGGCTATAATTGCAAAAATATCTATCTTTATTTTCTTATTAGAATTAGTACATTATACAAGTAAACCAATATTTGATCTAGATTTTTCTTGAACTACAAGCTTATTATTTAGTTCTCTTTTATCTTTAGTTATAGGAACAATTGTAGGATTAACACAATCTAGAATAAAAAGACTATTTGCGTTTAGTACTATATCACACGTAGGGTTTATATTACTAGGTTTAAGTATACACACTGTTGAATCTACACAAGCCTTTATGTTCTATTTAATCCAATATTCTATATCAAATTTAAATGCCTTTATGTTAATTATTACTATAGGTTATTCTTTATATTGTTATGTACATAATGCTAATTCTACAAATAATTTTGAAACAGAAGATAGTTCTAAACAAGTAAATACTAAAGAAGGAAGTAGTGAAAATAGTAATAATTTACATGATGTAAATAACTCTCCTATTCAACTTATTGATCAGTTAAAAGGATATTACTATATAAACCCTATTTTATCCTTAAGTTTAGGAATCACTTTATTCTCTTTTGCCGGAATACCACCTTTAATAGGATTCTTTGGTAAACAGATGATTTTAAGTGCAGCTATTGATAGCGGGTATATTTTTATGGCATTAGTTGCTATATTAACAAGTGTTATAAGTGCTGTGTATTATTTAGCTATAATAAAACAAATCTTTTTTGATAAACCGGATTACACATTAAACGATGAATTAAAAAGTTTTAATGCAGACGGTTTAATCACTGAAAAAAACACTATTCTTAAAAAAGTTAATATAAAAATTAACAATATTGTTATATCAAGTTCATTAAGTTTATCTATTTCAATTATTACATTAATAATCACATTATTTATTTTTATACCAGAAGAATTATTAAGTTTAGCTAATATATTAGCATTAATACTATTTAATTTATAAATGACAAGTACAACTTTTTTCATTATCTTTATACCTATATTAGCTATTTTATTATTAGCTATAAATTTAATTTTAGCACCGCATAATCCTTATCAAGAAAAAGATAGTGTTTTTGAGTGTGGGTTCCATTCATTTTTAGGTCAAAATAGAACACAATTTAGCGTTTCATTCTTTATATTTGCTCTTTTATTTCTTTTATTTGATTTAGAAATATTACTAGTATACCCTTATAGTGTGAGTAGTTATACTAATGATATATATGGTTTAGTAATTATGATGGTGTTTTTTGTATTATTGACTTTAGGATTTATATTTGAATTGGGTAAAAATGCATTAACTATAGATAGTAGACAAACATCTTCATATAGTAATGGAGATACAGCTATACCACTTGCATTTCTTGCTGGTCCTTATGAACTACAAAAAAGCAGTTTTCTATTTTATACAAATAGTTCTGATAAAAGAATACAATCTTTAACTTATAGTTCATTGTCTTCAGGTAAAACAATAGTTAGTTTCCCTTGAACCCTTCCTCAATTTACTACCTTAAGTCTACAAAGTAACATTTTTCATTCTATAATCAATGCAATAGTTATGACTATAAAACACGATATAAAAAAGGCAATACGTAATTATCTAAAAGAAAAATTAGTAAGCTTTTACCATAAATCTAATTTACATATAAGAGGTAGTGTTATAGTAGCTAACTTACAAATTTTACATGATTTTTTTATTGCTATACAACAATTGTTATTTATACTCTGTAATAAATACTATCTGCTTTATAATATATTTGTTTTTTTACGTATAGAATACCTTAATCTTCTTAATGGTAATATAAGAGGTATACACGTTAAATTACTTTTATTAATAGGATTTTACTGTTATAGTATAGACTATTACTACTGACTTATTATTATGCTACTAAGCAATAATATTAAGAAGTTTATACTAACTAGTGATTTTTACCAAGAATACACTAAGTTATGTAATAGTTTAGTTTATATTTTAACTATAATATATTTATTATCACTTACTATGTGTATTAATTCTATACTAGATATTATTATATTTCCTTTATTGAAAACACTAGTTAGTCTTATAAAAAACATGTTCGATGGTATTTTAAACATGATGGGATCTAACAAGGGTGAGTCTAGTAAAATTAACGATAATCAAAATCCTGATCCGAACCCAGGGCCAAAAAAAGGTTCGGATGTTTTTACCACAGATTCTGACAAAAAACGTAAGGATGAATCAGCTACTGAATTAGAAAAGTTGAAGTCTGCGTTTGGTGAATTTAAACATGCTAATGTAGAGTTCATGAAGATCGAAAATAGAAACAAGACTAATAAAATTGACCATTTAGTAGATTTATGTAGAGATTATGATAAATATTTAACTAAGGACGATAAAGCGGAATTATACAAATTAATGTCTTCTGAAATTAAGAAATTCAAGTTCGACCAAAGTGAAACTATACATGAGTTCTGAAAAATGAAAAAAGATTCTAATAAGGCCGGTTGAGATAAAATAGTTGGAATAACAGATATTTTTCAAAGAAATTCTAAACATATTCAAGAACAATTAGGTGGTAAAAAATCAGATATGAGTACAGTTTTTAGAAGTGAACTTGAACTATTCAAGACAACATATGCTAAAGCTTATAAGGAAAAAGAATCTGTTGTTAAAGATCAACTTGCTAAGTCTAGACAAACAGATAATTTACTTAAAAAGTATGGTATGACTTTTTCAACTATGGTTAATGTAATGGTCGAAAAATAGTTTAAGTAGTTTAATTTTAAAAATTAAGCTATTTGTTAAGTAATTTAAATTTATAGAGGGGTATTTAATACTTAATAGATTACCTAATAGGTAATTAACTATATAATCCATATAGTTAACCATGAAATAGAATAACCTGTATATTAACCTGCGTGGCTCTAGTTACTAATTAGTTTTTACTATAGTATACGATATTAAAGCTAAAAATAACTTTTTTACAAGGTTATAATAATAATATCTAGATCTTTATGAAAATTGGATCTATAATAATAGTAAACTGTAATAAATATATTTTTATTTCTTAACAAAGAAATAGTAGATATTTTGTTACTATCACTAAATGATAAAAGTGTATTGGACCTACCATTTTGTATAGGTTATTTTATATTCAGGTAAACTATACGAGTACACTTATTTTTTAGGTTAATGTGACCCCTTGCTCCGATCCCATTAATCATTTTTCTGTAAGCAAAATTATATTATCTAAAAACAATGAATTTAATAAAAACAATAACCTAAATATAAAAACATCGGGAATTAGTATGTGATTTGAAAGATGATTTTTATCTTCAAATGCTAAAGATATTGGTGTGTTATATTTAATATATGCACTATTCTCAGGTTTAGTTGGAACTGCCTTTTCTGTATTAATTAGATTAGAACTATCAGGACCTGGTGTTCAATATATTGCTGATAATCAATTATATAACAGTATAATTACTGCTCATGCTATAATAATGATTTTCTTTATGGTTATGCCTGCTTTAATTGGAGGATTTGGTAACTTCTTACTTCCATTAGGATTAGGAGGACCTGATATGGGATTCCCTAGACTTAATAATATTAGTTACTTATTACTAATTCCTAGTATTGTTTTATTCTTGTTTGCAGGTGGTATAGAAAATGGTGTAGGTACAGGGTGAACATTGTATCCTCCATTATCAGGTATACAAAGTCACAGTGGTCCAAGTGTAGATTTAGCTATATTTGGATTACACCTTTCTGGTGTATCTAGCCTTCTAGGGGCAATGAATTTTATGAC
The DNA here is from genome assembly GCA_003313425.1 of Pseudopyrenochaeta lycopersici. Taxonomy (NCBI): domain Eukaryota; kingdom Fungi; phylum Ascomycota; class Dothideomycetes; order Pleosporales; family Pseudopyrenochaetaceae; genus Pseudopyrenochaeta; species Pseudopyrenochaeta lycopersici. The sequence goes on from NHZP01000107.1 coordinate 26,983, forward strand.
AACAACATTTAATATGAGAAGCCCTGGAATAAGATTACATAAATTAATCTTATTTGCATGAGCTGTTGTAATTACAGCTGTTTTATTATTATTATCATTACCTGTTTTAGCCGGTGGAATTACTATGGTATTAACAGATAGAAACTTTAATACTTCATTCTTTGAGGTAGCAGGTGGTGGTGACCCTATATTATACCAACATTTATTCTGATTCTTCGGACACCCAGAAGTTTACATTTTAATTATTCCTGGTTTTGGTATAATAAGTACTACAATTTCAGCTAACTCTAACAAAAGCGTTTTCGGATACCTTGGTATGGTTTACGCCATGTGTTCTATTGGTATTTTAGGATTTGTAGTTTGAAGTCATCATATGTATACTGTAGGTCTTGATGTAGATACAAGAGCATATTTCACAGCTGCAACATTAATTATTGCGGTTCCTACTGGTATTAAAATATTCTCTTGATTAGCAACTTGTTACGGTGGTTCTTTACAATTTATACCATCATTATTATTTGCATTAGGTTTTGTATTTATGTTCACTATCGGAGGGTTAAGTGGAGTTGTTCTTGCAAATGCTTCACTTGATATTGCCTTCCACGATACTTACTACGTAGTTGCTCATTTCCACTATGTTTTAAGTATGGGTGCTGTATTTGCTTTATTTAGTGGATGATATTTCTGAATTCCTAAAATATTAGGGTTAGATTATAACTTACTTTACTCTAAAGCTCATTTCTGAGTTTTATTTATTGGAGTTAACTTAACTTTCTTCCCTCAACATTTCTTAGGATTACAAGGTATGCCACGTAGAATTAGTGATTACCCTGATGCTTTCACAGGTTGAAACTTTATTAGTAGTATAGGTTCTATAATCTCTGTTGCTGCTACTGCACTATTCTTACACATAGTGTACTTACAACTAGTTAAAGGTAAAGCTATATTTGGATACCCTTGAGCTGTTCCTCAGTTATTTAGTGATTATTTACGTATACTTAAAGATAAATGTGCTCCAGGTTTAGAATGAGCATTACATAACCCACCTAAACCTCACGCATTCACTAGCTTACCATTACAAAGTAGTGGTATTATAAGTTCTCTATTTGTAGGAATAAGCTTTTTATTTACTATATCAAACGAATTTATATGTGATGCACCTAGAGCTTGAGGACTTTACTTCCAAGATAGTGCTAGTCCACAAATGGAAGCTCTAGTAGAATTACATGATAATATTATGTATTACTTAGTTGCGATTTTATTTAGTGTTGGTTGAATACAAGGAGCTATTATTAGAAACTTTGAAAGCTCTAAATCACCTATAAGTAACAAATACCTAAATCACGGTACTTTAATAGAATTAATCTGAACAATAACTCCAGCTTTAATCTTAGTATTAATAGCTTTCCCTTCTTTCAAACTATTATATCTAATGGATGAAGTTACAGATCCTTCATTATCTGTATTAGCAGAAGGTCATCAATGATACTGAAGTTATGAATACCCAGATTTTTTAAATAGTGATGGAGATTTTGTTGAGTTTGATTCTTACTTAGTACCTGAATCTGATTTAGAAGATGGAGCTTTAAGAATGTTAGAAGTAGATAACAGAGTTATCCTTCCTGAAATTACACACACTAGATTTATCCTTACTGCTGCCGACGTTATTCATTCATTTGCCATACCTGCTTTAGGTGTTAAATGTGATGCATATCCTGGTAGATTAAATCAATTTTCTGTTCTTATCAATAGATTAGGAACATTCTATGGTCAATGTTCAGAAATTTGTGGTATTTTACACAGTTCTATGCCTATTGTTGTAGAATCTGTATCTTTAGAAAAATTCTTATCTTGATTACAAGAACAATAGTAATATGAAACCTTTCTAGTAAAATATAGATCCATTTTTATAAAATAATTGTATTTTACAATTGACTTGTTATGAAAAATTGTTCGTGTACCATTTATAATACATGTTACATAATAGTATAACAAACCCCGGTCTATAAATAGGATTTATAACTGGAAAATTGCATTACGAAATGTAAAGAGCAATTATGGGAGAAGAGTAAACTTATGTTTAATAAAGCCTAACTAATAACAAAATATTATTATAAAAAATATTATAAAAAAAAAAGAAATTAGCTCAATGGAGAGAGCATTTGTTTAAATGCGGAAGGTTAAGTGTTCGATTCACTTATTTCTTACTAGTTAACATTAACTACATATATATGTAGTTAAATGGCAAAATATGTATGTTAATGTACTAAAAATACATTATATAAATTAAAATATACAATTTAATAATCTATTATACATGAATGATTATTAGTTTAATGGTAGAACAAGATACTTTTAATAATCTAGGTTCGAGTATTCAATAAAAATACTCCATTTCTTTTTAGAATATATGTTTTAATTTAGATTTTTATCAAGAATTTATTACCTTATTATACTTATGGTGTACTTTAAAGGTATATATGGTACATTATCATATAATACGAAATAGAGGTATTTATTCTTTTTGTTTTATAAATGTTATTATCATCTTTACTTTTAACACCTATATTAGGTGTACTTGCAATATTAATTAATAGGGATAATGGAGTTTCATTAAAAAATATAAAATTCATAGCGTTAACTACATCTATCTTAAATTTTTTTATTTCATTAATAATTTTTATTTTATTTGATTTTAGTACAAACCAGTTTCAATTTGTACAAGAATATCATGAAATAAGTTATTTTGACTTTTATCTAGGTGTAGACGGTTTATCTATATATTTCATTTTATTAACTACAATAATTATTCCTATCTCACTAGTATCTAATTGAAAATCAATAACAAAAGATGTAGAATCTTATGTTATTATCATACTATTATTAGAAACTTTATTACTAGCAGTTTTCTTAGTATTAGATATTTTACTATTTTATATCTTTTTTGAAAGTATATTACCACCATTATTTATATTGATAGGTATATTTGGATCAGATAATAGAGTAAAAGCTAGTTTTTATTTATTCTTATACACATTATTGGGTTCTTTATTTTTACTACTGTCTATATTAGCTATGTCATCTATTATGAGTACTACTGATTTCGATACTCTTTTTAAAGGAAATTTCCTTTATTTAACACAACTTTTCTTATTTTATGGTATCTTTATAGCTTTTGCTGTAAAAACTCCTACAATATTTTTAAATACATGACTTTTAAAAGCCCACGTTGAATCACCTTTAGGAGGAAGTATTATTTTAGCTGCTATTGTACTTAAATTAAGTTTATATGGTATACTAAGATTAATATTACCTGTATTACCTAAAGCCTATATGGAGTATACTTATATAATTTTCTTAATTGGTGTTATTACAATAGTATATGCTAGTCTTAGTACATTAAGAACAATAGATATTAAAGAACTTATAGCATATAGTTCTGTTTCTCATGCTGCAGTTTATCTATTAGGTGTATTCAGTAACAGTATACAAGGTATTGAAGGTGCTATTAACTTAGGGTTGGCTCACGGACTAGTTTCACCAGGTCTATTTATTTGTGCAGGAGGTGTATTATATGATAGATCTTCTACAAGAGTAATCTCTTTCTACAGAGGAGTTACTCAAGTAATGCCATTATTTGCTATATTATTCTTCATATTATGTCTTGCTAATTGTGGAGCTCCTTTATCATTAAATTTCATAGGAGAGTATTTATCACTATATGGAATATTTGAAAGATCATCTTTATTTGGTGTCTTTGCAAGTTCTTCTATCATTTTCTCTGCAGCATACACTATATATATGTATCAAAGAATAGCTTTTGGAGGAGCTTATTCAAGAATGTTTACAGTTTCTATACCAGATTTAACTAAAAGAGAATTTACTATATTATTAATTTTAGTTATACCTACTGTATTCTTTGGTATTTATCCTGCTCCTATATTAGACGCTGTGCATTACTCAGTATCTACTTTATTATACTGTTTTGATTTAAATGTTATTAGTTGTGATGCACCTAAAGCTTGAGGAATATATTTCCAAGATTATAATAGCTATTATCCCCATTTTTTTGCATTATTATTTTGAGTATTAGTTATGGCTATGATTATTAACTATATTACTTATATAAAAAAGGGTTTGTTAACGTAGGAAAATTTACTTTATACATTATATTAGCTAATATATCCATATCAACTATAATTCTATTACTATATACAATATATATATTGTATGCTTTATATTGTACAATAGAATATGTTATATATAATGAAATTCTAGTAAATTTTCCTACAGAACAATATGCTATTTCAATCGGAACAAATTCTCATCCAGTAGTACCAGATTCTTCTTCAGTAAAATGAAAAGAGAATATATTTTTAAGTTCTACAGGTGATCAAACTTCAAATACAAATCCTACGGGTGGGGAAGGATCAAGACCAAGTCTTTTTACTCCAGGTTGACAAGCTCCTGTACCTGACCAAGGGCCAGTTCCTACTCCTAATCAAGGAGAAAATCCAACTATATTTACTACAGCTAAGAATAATGAGGCTTTAAATAGTTATAACACTTTTAATATTAAGGAAGGTACAGTTAATGAATGTGAATATACACAAGCAAATCATATTTGAAATAAAAGAAACGAATGAGCTTTAGATAAGGTACATGGTCCTTGTTTCAGTTGTAAATCTGAAATAACTCAGTCTTACTTTAAATGTGAATCATGTTTAAGACATTTATGTGGTGGATGCGATAAGAATTTCGATTCTCATGCTACAAAAACTTTCTTTGATCGTATTAATAGAACATCTTAATGAATAGTTGAAAAGAATAGTCCAGACAACTACAGAAACAATTTAATAAGTCTTTTATATAGACTGTACGTATTCTTATTATTTTAATGAGATTATTATATTAACTTAATAATTAAATAGGTTGAATAATAAGTAACTTGTTATTTCTTATAAGATAACAAATCCTTCTTTATAGAAGAAATATGGGAGAAGATTAAATATGTAATTTACTAAAGCCCATAGCTAAAAAAAAAGAGCAAGTAAAAGTAGAAAAAACAAAAAGAGATTAACTCAATTAGGTAGAGTATTCGGATCTTTAACAGTAAAAATAAAATCCGAAAGTTAAGTGTTCGAATCACTTATTTCTTACGCTAGCTATTAACTTATATTTTATACAATGAATTTATCACTAATTTTATTTACAATTGGAACTTTAGGTTTTGTTTTAAACAGAAAAAACATTATATTAATGCTTATTTCAATAGAAATAATGCTATTAGCTATTACATTTCTAGTATTGGTTAGTTCACTTAGCTTTGACGATATATTAGGTCAAACATATGCTATTTATATTATTGCCATAGCCGGAGCAGAATCTGCTATAGGTTTAGGTATTTTAGTAGCTTTTTATAGATTAAGAGGAAGTATTAGTATTGAATTTAAATAATGTATCTAGCTATAATTATCTTACCACTATTAGGATCAATAGTATCTGGTTTTTTTGGTAGAAAAACTGGAATCTCAGGAGCACAAATAATTACATGTACAGCTGTTGTGAGTACAACAATATTTGCTGTTTTAGCTTTCTTTGAAGTTGGATTAAATAATTTACCTGTAGCAATGGAGGTATTCAGATGAATTGATTCTGAATCATTAAATGTATATTGAGCATTTAATTTTGATTCACTAACAGTTTCTATGCTTATACCTGTTTTAATAGTTTCTTCTTTAGTACATATATATTCAATAGGTTATATGAGCCATGACCCACATATACAGAGATTCTTCAGTTATTTAAGCTTATTCACATTTATGATGGTTATATTAGTTACAGCTAACAATTACTTATTAATGTTTGTAGGTTGAGAAGGTGTAGGAGTTTGTTCATATCTTTTAGTATGTTTCTGATTTAGTAGAATTGCAGCAAATCAAAGCTCTATTTCAGCCTTTTTAACTAATAGAGTAGGTGATTGCTTCTTAACTATAGGTATGTTTGCTATATTATTAGCATTTGGTAATCTAGATTATGCTACAGTATTCTCATTAGCCCCTTATATGAATGAAAATCTTATAACTATTGTAGGTATATGTTTAGTAATAGGAGCTATGGCTAAAAGTTCTCAAGTAGGACTTCATGTATGACTACCTATGGCAATGGAAGGTCCTACACCTGTATCTGCATTAATACATGCTGCTACAATGGTTACTGCAGGAGTTTACCTATTAATGCGTTCATCTCCTGTAATTGAATATAGTACAATGGTACTTATGTTATGTTTATGATTAGGTGCAATTACAACCGTATTTAGTTCTCTTATAGGTTTATTCCAACAAGATATTAAAAAAGTTATAGCTTATTCTACTATGAGTCAATTAGGTATGATGGTTATAGCTGTAGGTTTATCTTCTTATAATATAGCTTTATTTCATTTAGTAAACCACGCTTTCTATAAAGCACTTTTATTCTTAGGGGCTGGAGCTGTTATTCATGCTGTAGCTGATAATCAAGATTTTAGAAGATATGGTGGGTTAAGACCATTTTTACCACTTACTTATTCCGTAATGCTTATAGCTTCTTTAAGTTTAGTAGCCTTCCCATTTATGACAGGATTCTATTCAAAAGATTTTATACTTGAATCTGCTTATGGTCAATATTATTTCTCTGGTACTGTTGTTTATATAATTGCTACTATAGGAGCAATGTTTACTACATTATATTCTGTAAAAGTATTGTATTTAACATTCCTAACTAATCCTAATGGACCTTTAATTAATTATAAACAAGCACATGAAGGTGATATATTTATGAGTTTACCTTTAATGATTTTAGCTGTATTCTCTATATTCTTTGGATTTATAACAAAAGATATGTTTATAGGGTTAGGTTCAGGATTCTTTTCAGATAATGCTTTATTTATACACCCTTCTCATGAAATAATGTTAGATACTGAATTTGGAGTACCAACTTTATTTAAATTATTACCTTTTATTTTTACTATTTCATTAAGTGTAATTGCTATAGTCTTATCTGAATACTTATCTACTATACTAATTTATTTTAAATTATCTAGAGTAGGTTACAATATATTTAGTTTCTTTAACCAACGTTTCTTAATAGAATTATTTTATAACAAATACATTACTGGTATCGTATTAAAACTTGGTGGACAAACTACTAAAGTAATAGATAAGGGATCTGTAGAATATATAGGACCTTATGGATTAGAAAAAGGACTATTAAATATAAGTAATACTATTGCTAGACTAAATACTGGAGTAATAACATCTTATGCACTATATATATTAATAGGGCTAATAGTATATCTATTATTTAATTCATATATTAATAATCCTATAATTATAGTAGTACTAATTATATCTTTATCTTTACTATTACTGCAGAGTACTATAGGTAACTACGTTAAAACAAGTCCTGAAGAATCTTCTGATGTATCTTTACAAAGTTCTATTATACGTCTACATTACATGCTTGATCTATTTGCTCAAAGAACAGAAAATCTACCTAGTGGACCACAGATGAAACAGAGATACGAGACTTTGACTCAAGTAACGGACTATGTACATTTTGAAATGAAGCAAGGAAAACTACAGTTTAGAGCTATACAGAAACTAGGAAAAGAAGGATTAGAACATAGACCTGATCTAGCTCAAGAAATTCATAGTATTATGGATCAATCTAGGGAATTTTTAGTACAACATAGTGTAATTCTATCAGAGGGTGTAACAACTCTTATACAAACGGGAGCTTTTGGATAAAACATTAGATTATCATCTTTATATTTTCTTTTTAGTTGAATATATTAGTCAAAAAACGGTTAAATTACTGTTAACTTGTTAAAAAAAGTGGTAAACAATTATTTACCTTTAATAGTATAACAAAAAATAATATTACGTCTTTCTTTTTTAAACAAAAAGAAATTAGCTCAATTGGTAGAGCATCCGTTTTACACGCGGCAGGTTAAGTGTTCGAATCACTTATTTCTTACGCTAGCTATTAACTTATATTTTATACAATGAATTTATCACTAATTTTTTTTTCAATTGGAATTTTAGGCTTTGTTTTAAACAGAAAAAACATTATATTAATACTTATTTCAATAGAAATAATGTTATTGGCTATTACATTTCTAGTATTGGTTAGTTCACTTAGCTTTGACGGTATATTAGGTCAAACATATGCTATTTATATTATTGCCATAGCCAAAGCAGAATCTGCTGTAGGTTTAGGTATTTTAGTAGCTTTTTATAGATTAAGAGGAAGTATTAGTATTGAATTTAAATAATGTATTTAGCTATAATTATCTTACCACTATTAGGATCAATAGTATCTGGTTTTTTTGGTAGAAAAACTGGAATCTCAGGAGCACAAATAATTACATATACAGCTGTTGTGATTACAAGAACATCCGCTGTTTTAGCTTTCTTTGATGTTGGATCGAATAATTTACCCAAACCGCACCAGTTTATTTTTGCAGAATTAAAAAGCTCAGGGTTGGATTTTAGTAGCATAGGCCGTTTATTAGAAAAGAAAAAAGATATGGAAGTAGAAATATCTGATCTTAGACAAGATCGTCTTGATAATTGAAACGAACTTAAAAAAGCAAAAGGTACTTTAACTTTAGCGAATCATGTAGATGATTCTAAAAACAATGCTCTTAGGGAATTAAAGAGAGATTATCCTTCGTACTTTGATGAAGATAGTGGTAATAACACAAAAGAAGGGTTAGAACAAGTAGTTGACTATCTAAATGAAGAACATTCTGATTTGCAATCACGTGTAGTGAAACTTAAAAAAGAAATACAATCTTTAGATAGAAAAATAGCAATATCAAAACAACTTAACAACCAGTTAGGTGAGTCTAGTAACGTTAATTCAATATTTCTTATTTTAACTCGCCCTTTTTACTTTGTTCCTTTACGAACATTAATTCATTATGTATTACCCTATTTTTCTTTATTTATAACTATTTTTTCACTATTATTTATCAGTTTCGTATTTCCAAGTTTAAATGTACCATACTTTATGCAAAATATTTTCGATTATATTTTTAATATAATTAAATATGAGGTAGTAATATCTTTATTACTATTATTATGATCTTTTTATACTTACACAAAAAAGATTAAGAAATATTTTAGTATAGGTAAAAATGTTATACGTTTTGTTAAAACGAGTTACTATATAGATATTTGAATATTATTAGTAATATTCACAATAATTATTTTTTTTTAACATTTAACATTTATCATAACATTTAACATTTATCATAACATTTACCATTAAAAAAAAAAATTTATAAAATTTAATAGTAAGGAACATGTTTTTTTATAAAAGTCCTTACATATTAAATTTATAAAAAATAAATCTATAAATAAAATTTTTCTAAAGTAGAAAAGATAATTTTAATTAAAACAGTATAACTGTTAGTATAATATATTAAATTAAAAAACAATAAAACAACAATACAAATAAATGAGATTATTAAAAAGTCATCCGATTTTAAGATTAGCCAATTCTTACTTAGTAGATTCACCACAACCTCTAAATTTAAGTTACATGTGAAATTTTGGTTCTTTATTAGCCCTTTGTTTAGTTATACAAATTGTTACAGGTGTAACATTAGCAATGCATTACAACCCTAGTGTTGCTGAAGCATTTAATAGTGTAGAACATATTATGCGTGATGTAAATAATGGATGATTAATACGTTATTTACATAGTAACACAGCTTCAGCATTTTTCTTTGTAGTTTACTTACACATAGGTAGAGGTATGTACTATGGATCTTATAGAGCACCAAGAACTCTTGTATGAACTATTGGTACTGTTATATTTATCTTAATGATGGCTACAGCTTTCTTGGGTTACGTTTTACCTTATGGGCAAATGTCATTATGAGGTGCAACTGTTATTACTAATCTTATGAGTGCTATACCTTGAGTAGGTCAAGATATAGTTGAGTTTATATGAGGTGGTTTCAGTGTTAATAATGCAACATTAAACAGATTCTTCTCATTACATTTTGTTTTACCTTTTGTATTAGCTGCTTTAGCACTAATGCATTTAATAGTTTTACATGATACAGCTGGATCTGGAAATCCTTTAGGTATATCAGGAAACTATGAAAGAATGCCTTTTGCACCTTATTTAATATTTAAAGATCTTATTACAATTTTTGCATTCATATTTGTGTTATCTTTATTTGTGTTCTTTATGCCTAACGTATTAGGTGATAGTGAAAACTATGTTGTGGCAAATCCTATGCAAACTCCTGCAGCTATAGTTCCGGAATGATACCTTCTTCCTTTCTATGCTATATTAAGATCTATTCCTAATAAATTATTAGGAGTTATAGCTATGTTCTCTGCTATTCTTATATTATTATTATTACCTGTAACAGATATAAGTAGATCAAGAGGTATGCAATTTAGACCTTTAAGTAAAGCAGCTTTCTTTGTGTTTGTTGCTAATTTTTTAATCTTAATGCAGTTAGGAGCTAAACACGTAGAATCTCCATTTATTGAATTTGGTCAAATAAGTACTGTTTTATATTTCTTATACTTTACAGTAATAATGTATGGTGTTACTCTTATTGAAAACACTTTTGTGGACTTAAGACACAAATAAGAAAAACAACGTAAACAGTTAAAAATAAAATAATGATTAGATTATCATTAACTTGTTATGAAAATAGTAACACTCGTTATTTATAGTAACATTTGTTATAAATAATAGTATAACAAATCCTAGTATATATAATATTGTATACGTAATATGTATAATAGTCTATATATTAGAAGATTGCATTGTAGATATATATTTACACAGCAACAGGGAGAAGAATAAACTTGTGTTTAGTAAAGCCCAATTATAATAAACTTGTGTAAAATGAAATTTATTTGTAAATATAAAATATATAATCTATGTTATATAAATAGATAATTAACCTGATCAATTAAAATATACCGGTTTATTATGTGTAATTTTAAGATCATTTTTTTAATTTAATATGTTATATTTTCCAACGATTATGTCTGTTCTTGAAGTATTAGCTGTTACTATACCTGTTTTATTAACAGTAGCTTTTGTAACTGTAGCTGAAAGAAAAACAATGGCTAGTATGCAAAGAAGATTGGGACCCAATGCAGTAGGTTGATATGGTCTACTTCAAGCATTCGCTGATGCTCTTAAACTTTTATTAAAAGAGTATGTTTCTCCTACACAAGCCAATATAGTATTATTTTTTCTTGGTCCTGTTATAACTTTAATTTTTGCATTATTAGGGTACGCTGTAATACCATATGGTCCTGGTTTAATGCTGTTAGATTATAATCTGGGTATATTATATATGTTGGCTATGTCTTCATTAGCCACATATGGTATATTATTAGCAGGATGATCAGCTAATTCTAAATATGCATTCTTAGGGTCATTAAGAAGTACAGCTCAATTAATTAGTTATGAGTTAATTTTAAGCTCTGCTATACTTTTAGTAGTACTATTAGCAGGTAGTTTAGACATAACTGTTATTATAGAAGCCCAAAGAGCTATTTGATATGTAGTACCTTTATTTCCTATATTCATTATATTTTTTATAGGATCTATTGCAGAAACGAATAGAGCTCCATTTGATTTAGCCGAAGCTGAATCAGAATTAGTTAGTGGTTTTATGACAGAACATTCAGCTGTTATATTTGTATTTTTCTTTTTAGCTGAATATGCTAGCATAGTACTTATTTGTATTTTAAATAGTATTTTATTCTTAGGTGGTTATCTATTTGACTTTAACTATTATCTATATCCTTACTTTTATTTAGTGCAATTCATTGCAGGTGATAGTTATATGTATCTAACAGATAATGAAACTAATTTTAATGTAATTGATTTTGATAATTATAATTCAATAATAGGAACAACTATAAGTGGTGTAGTAATAGGAGTTAAATCTAGTATAATGGTATTTGTTTTCATATGAGCTAGAGCTTCTTTCCCTAGAATACGTTATGACCAACTTATGTCTTATTGTTGAACTGTTTTATTACCAATAGTTATTGCATTTATTATACTAGTCCCATGTATATTATATAGTTTTGAAATAATGCCTTGTAATATACCTTTACTATAAATTCACCTTAACAAAGTTATAATTATATATTTTACGTCTAATATTTTAAGTACACTATAAATTATTTTTTTTAGGTAATAAGGTATTACCTATATATTTCTTATATAATATATGTACTGCAGGTATTACTTTGATATATACTTTATAACCTTGATATAAAATTTTATGTATCTATAATATATGTTATAATGGAAATATATTTATAGTTTTTCTAGATCATACTAATTTTAATAATAAAATTAATTATATTGTGATAAATTTTTAATCCATTGGATAAAAATCTTAGCCAAACTATTGAACTATATTTTACTATAGGTGTATAAAAAGAGCTTAAAAAAATTTAAAGCTAATTGTTAACATATGACTACTTACTCAACCCTTTAACCCAAAAGTTCCATTTCTTGTTTTAGAATTAATTAGAGTATATTGTGAATTAGATTTAACGTAACCTCTTAACATAGTAGATGGTTTATTATTAAATGAGGAACGTATATTTTTTAAGCTACCTGCATATCTATATTTAAATACTGCTCTCATAGCTGTTAAACGTCTTGTTAATCTACCTGATGCTTCAAATCTTACACCACTTACTACTTGTTGTTTTATGGTATTTATAATATTGTTTTTGTTCATTGCCTCAATATTATCATCAAATGTAATGAGTGTATGTAAATCAGGTATTTTTACCATTTGTAATATAGCTTTTCTTAAAATTCTTACTGCTTTATTTTTCCTATCTCTTAGTTTTAAAGCAACTGCGGATGAAAAAATATCACTATTTAAATGTATAGATTTTAATTCAACTAAGTTAATTTCTACCTTTTTGTTATATAACTTTTCTATTAAACTAATTAACCCTAAATTTTTTAAGTTTAGGTTTAAGCTATTAAATTTGGATTTATTAAAATTAATTAATTTTGTTGAATTAAATAATACTTTTTGTAATCTAAAAAATTTTTTTAAAAGTCTAATATTATAAGTAGGTATTTTGTATAATTTAAGATATTTTTTTCTTAAATTTACTAGCAAGTATCTTACTAAATTATCCATTGGTTTAAAGAAAGCCATATTTCATTTTCTAAAAATAAAAAAGTTATTTTTTAGTAAATGAACTAATCTGTTTTTATGATTTGGTATAAATATTGTTTCTCCCTGAACAATTCTTTTTTTAAATCTTATCAATGTAATAATTTTTCTTATATAACGTTCAATGGATGATTTTTGTTTATTGTATACGTATAATGTAATGAAAAGTTTATTGTTAGTGTGTTTTATTTCAGCTCTACTTGCATATATTTTATTTGCCGAATAACGAATTTTGTTATCACGTCTACGTTTAAAAAGTATTTGTATTTTATCTTGTAACATATTACAATAACTTCTAAGTAATTTATTTAGTACAGCATCAGAACTAATTAAAGATTTAATATAGGATTTATTGTAAGAATACACACTACTAAATCATTCTTTACTAGAAAAAGGATAAAAGATAATATTATTATATTCCTCTCTTTCAGAATTACTCTGTATTTTATTATTTTTATCTATAATATAATTAGTAGTTAATAATTTATCATTAATACTATTTTGTTTATTTTTGAATATATTTAACATAGAATATTTTTATGAATTATTGGTATAAATTAAGGAAAAATAATGAAAATTATATGGTTAATTATGTATATTAACCTAGTAATACCATATTTATAATATAGCTTAAGGATATGAAGGAGTTGAACCTTATATTTATGATCTGCAATCAAAATGCATAGCCCTATGCAACACACCCCTTTTTTGTTCTGTACTATGAGACTTCTTAAAAATAAAAAAAGTCTAATTAATTAGAAGATCAAAATATATTAGAATTAATATAAATCAATTAATGTAATTCTAATGCATCTTTAATATATGAACAAGATAGAACTACAAAAACTTGTGATTGTATAAAGGCAATACCTAATTCTAATCCAGAGAATGCAATTATAAATGCTAATGGTAATAATCCTAGTACAAAGAATATAATTCCAGAACTCATAATATTGTATGTAAATCCACTTAGAATATTTAAAAGCATATGACCTGATAATATATTAGCTGCTAATCTTAATCCTAGAGAAACATTACGTGCAAGATATGAGATAAACTCGATTAATACTAATAAAGGTAATAATCCTAAAGGACAACCAGCAGGAACAAATAAAGAAAAGAATTTTAATCCATGTTCTTTAAACCCTAATACTGTAGCACCTAATACAACAGTAAAGCTAAGTGAGAATGTTAATATGAAATGAGATGTTGATGCGAAACTATAAGGCACCATACCTATAAGATTATTTATTAAAATAAAAATAAATAATGCATACATAAATGGAAAGTAAGCTTGACCATTTTTATTGTTAATTTGGTTTACAACAATACTATGGATAGTAGCATATAATGTTTCTTGACTTAAAGATCATTTGTTTGGAGTAATTTTTGAATGGTTAGTTGCTAAAATACTAAAATAAAAAGTTATAAAAGCAGCTATTGTCATGTATAACCCTATATTAGTTATAGATAAGTTCATATTTGCTAATAATGGTGTATCTATACTAAATAAGTTTCTTATTTCAAATTGGTCAAGAGGACTTAAAATTGTTTGATATTTAAACATATATAAATATTATGTTTTACTACAAGTATAATATTATTTTTTCAAAAATGTTAGGATAAACTTATTAACTATATTACTATAAAATTATTTAATAGTTAAGATAAAAGTACTTAAAAATAGGTTAATACAACAAATTAAACTGTATTCTCTTGTAAAACGTATTGTGTTGTAAAGTGTATTATACAGTAATTATTCTATATAAAATATATTACTTGGATACAAGTAAGCCGGGTCATGTATGTAATATTTAACTAAAATAAAGATTAATTAAGGCTTTTTATTTAATAGTTATAATAAAATACTAAAAGTTTTTATCATTTAAATTTCTGTGAATTACCCAAGCTTTTACCTCGCTTTTAAAAAAAGCTATACTTAAATCACTGGACTTCCCTACTGTTCTCTTAATAAAATTAAGATGAATTACATTTGTATCACAAGTTTAAAAATAAAGTAAATATTTTTATCTATTTATTTACATCTAATGACATTTAGGTTTATAACTATTTATCTAAAACGTATTTATTAAATATCTTATAACGTTGTTAATGTTACAATATTTATAGATCTACCATATAAATCTAGTTGCTATATCCCTTAGATTATTACAAGAAAATTCTATTTGTAAAATAGCAAGCTAACTATGTAAGTAATTTAATTACCTAATACAAGTTTTATTAAGTAATATATATGAGCCGGGAGAGAAATTTGAATTCCCACTATTAATGCATGAAATTAATGTTCTACCAATTGAACTATCCTGGCTTATTATTATAAAAATTACTATTATAAAAATTACTATTATAAAAATTATTATAAAAATATAAAATAACTATAATACCTACTTAAACTTATTTTAAGTTTATCAACATGTATGATATAGTAAATAATCACCCTCTATATAATACAATATTGGGAGGATACCCTGACTTGAACAGGGAACTTACTGTGCCACATACAGTTGTTCTGCCAATTGAACTATATCCACCTTTTCTATGTAGGGGTGATTCGAACACCCATAAGTAAATACCAAAAATTTATGACTTACCATTAGTCTACTACATATTAATAATTATAAAGGTATTATAATAATAAATTAAAATATGTGAATTAAATTATATAACACATTAATATTATCTTTATGGGTAATAAGACTCGAACTTATATGAATTAATTTCACCCCGTCCTAAGCGGGACCTGTCTACCAATTTCAGCATACCCATTTTTAGTATTAGTATACTATGCAAATAATCCTTAAATTATATAAATATATTTTTTAAAAGCTATATAAAAATATAAATTAAAAATATAACTTAAAATATATAGACGTAAAAAAAAGATAAATTTAGTTATATTCTTATTAAAAAACATTATTATTAAATAAGTAGTGATTAACTTGTATATCATTTTTAATTTATATTTTTATAATAAACTTAAACAATATTTGTTTAAATAATATGCTCGAGATAAGATTTGAACTTATAACCTAAACATCTTCAGAGTTCCGCTCTACCGGGTTGAGCTTCTCGAGCCTAGTATCTTTAAACATTAATGGAGATATTAGGACTCGATCCTAAAATAACGATATGCAAAATCGCAGTTTTACCAATTAAACTATATCCCCTTAAGTTGATATCAACATATCATTTAAATAGACCCAAGCGGGGTTCGAACCCGCGCATTTAACAGTGAAAATGTTACGTCTTAACCACTTGACTATTGGGCCTTATAACTAATATAAAAACTTAAAAACGAAAAAATATAAAAAGTAAAAATATAAAAACTAAAAAAGATTAATAGACTTTAAATATTTTGAACCTATATCTGTTATTTAAATTTAATACATACAGTCTTAAACTTAAAAATTTTTCGTTAAAAAGTTTATATAAGCCTATATATAAATATAACAGTACTAACCCTAGCGGTTTCTGGCAGAGCAACCCCCCTATTATTTGTCATAACCACGCTTACGGTTTTCATGTTTA
The DNA here is from genome assembly GCA_003313425.1 of Pseudopyrenochaeta lycopersici. NCBI lineage: Eukaryota > Fungi > Ascomycota > Dothideomycetes > Pleosporales > Pseudopyrenochaetaceae > Pseudopyrenochaeta > Pseudopyrenochaeta lycopersici. The sequence continues at coordinate 43,775 of NHZP01000107.1, forward strand.
TAGATTATGTGGGCTTAAAAACACCTTTCTACAGTCATACTGTGTAGGTTTAAGAACACTTCCTATAAGGCCAGAATGACTCGAACACTCATCTGAGCTATTATGAGCAGCTTGCTTTACCTATTAAGCTATAGCCTTGAAGTATGCGGACAGAGGATTTGCACCCCTATTTACTGGTCATGAGCCAGGTATGTTACTATTACATTAATCCGCGTTAATAATTAAGAATATCTAAATAGCCCAGTACGAGAATTGCACTCATATCTTCCGATTACAAAACGGGTGCATTACTATTATGCAAACCAGGCTAAATAAAGTATTTTTAATGATAAGTATGTTATTTAGTTAATGAAAAACTAACTAGATAAATATATTATCTAGTTATAATAAATTAGTACTTTATACCTAAGAACATCAAAGCCCTTTCAGCCAAAGCCTATAATCCCTAACCATATTCTTAAAACAATATGAAAAATGGGGATTCGTAATGTTATACTACGTTTCTAAGAGTATCCTAAGGTAAGCTTCGTGCCTAGATGCATTCAGCACTTATCTTAACTAACATAGCTTTCCTGCCGTGCCTATACTATGTATAAATACTTGAGTATAAAAGTATTACCAGATATAGCTCAAATAGGAAATAAATTTATATAAATCTATCTATATTACTTTCCTTCTTCCATAGATACCCATTCTCTACTTAGTAAGAAAAACCTATTCTTACTGTAATTTATCAGGTTAATATTAAGCGTATAAACAACAGGTAAACCATAGGTTACCATACCCAACTCCTTTCGTACGAAGGGGCTATCCTTATTTTACTCTAATTTCCTCTAGAAGATAGAAACCATACTGTCTCACGACGTATTTAACCCAGCTCGTGTAGCTCTTTAATCGACGAACAGTCGTACCCTTCATGATTCCTGCATTCATGTGGATGAGCTAAGCCGACATCGAGGTGCCAAACTGCGCACTCAATTTGTACTCTCTGGCGCAATTAGCCTGTTATCCCCAGCGTAGCTTTTTCAATAATACAAGACCTTTCCTTACTGCGTCTTGCGGTCTTTATGCCCTGCTTACGCAACTGATAGACGTGTATGTCAAACAGTAAAGCAAGATTAAGCCATTAAACTTTGGAAGTATATATCAACATCATTTTCTCTTATCAAATTTAGATAAAAAAAATAACTAATAGTGTTACAATTAATATTTGTATAAACAACAATGTGTTTATAATTCAATTATATATTAATAATTAATACTATATATACACCTATTTTCCACATAGGTAAAATCTTACTTATATTAAATTGTTTTAGTTCTAACTTAAATAGAAATATAACTGAATTAGTTATAGATACTTTATAAAAGTAAATATAAAAAATAACAAACTAAATATAGTAATTAAAAATAAGATATATAAGGCAATTATTTAATAAAAGCCCTATATAAATTGCGTATAGCATATTACAAAAATAAATTTGGATACTCCCAGGTACTCTTTATGGGATCTGTGCCCCGCATAAACCATCTGCTAGCCATTGTCTCCTGAGTTTGATGTAATCTCCCTCTTTTATGGATTACATTCAGACGTCAACTACAAAAATGTAGTCTATTCTACTGATATAACAACCAGAGTA
>NHZP01000108.1:0-72931 GCA_003313425.1 Pseudopyrenochaeta lycopersici
CTAGTATAAAGAAATACCTAAGGGTAAGTAGTAAGTAAGAAAATATAGTAAGAATTAGAAGAACTCTTAGCCTAAGTAGTAATGTAGTAAATATAGAGTAAGATAGTTACTACTCTAGTAGTAGAGAAGTCTTCTAGGCAACACTAGTAATCTATAGTAACTATTATACTAAATTAGGCTAAAATAGTCTAGATTAGGTAAGAAAAAGAAAGATTAAGCTAAATATAAGCTAAAGTAAAACAGAATACTAGTAACTAGCTCTAAATAGTTAGGTTAGCTGTATTCTAGATAAACTTACTCTTCTCTACAGTTCTTTAGGCCTTATTAAGCTAAATTAGCCTAATATAGTTTAAACTATAGAAAATTAAGAGAATTTATATAATTTTAGCTAAAAAAAAAAGACTTACTAAAAAATCCTTAAAATAGGAGTAGAGTATAAGAAAGAGGGAGGATATAGGCCTTATATACCTATAGTCTATACAGGTAGTCTATACGTAAGTAAAAGTCTAGAACTTTCTCTTACTTAGGTTTACTTATAGATTACTTAGTAGTATAGGCTATTACGCCTTTTTACTAACTATAACTCTCTTTTATCCTTATATATACTATATTTAGCTAGATTACGCTAATTTAGCCCTTATAAAGGATAACTAAGTTATATAGCTATCTTCTTAAGATAAGACGTAACGTTTTTATCTAAGAGAGGGGATAATATTAGGAGTTAATAACACCTAACTAGACTAGCTAATAAGTCTAGTATACTTAAGGTATACTTAGCTAGTTTAGCCTATAATAGGCTAGATTAGGCCTATTAAAGGTAGGGTTAACTTCTTTAGCCTAATTAGTCCTAGGTGCGGGGTAAGAGGAATATAAAAACCCCTTAGGATCCTGCCTATACGGTAGTAATCATTCTAGTTACTAATGTAACCCTATTATCCCTTATTAAACTCCTTTGTGCTTATCTAACCCTAATAACCCTAAGGACTAGGCTATAACTATATAGAACTAGTCCTAACATACACGTAGTTAATCTTAGGACGTATTTTATAGTAAAATTTAGTTAGGCCTTATCCTTTAAGATACTTATATAATATACGTAAGTAAAGTAGCTTTACTAAAGTACTATCTAGATTTATAACTACTACTGCTTTAATAAGCTCTTTATACTTGATTTTTAGCTATACGCGTACTTTATAATAAATAAGCTTTTTCTAATAAAGTAATAGTATAGGTAGTCTACTACTATAAGGTATATCTACTATTATACTAGTTTAGTAATATTTTTTCCTAAGGTTACGTATACAGCGTTAATTATAGCTATACGCGTTAGTAACTTTAGTAACTATAGCACTAGCATATAACCTCCTAATAATCTGATTCTGCTGCTAGACTATTAAATTAGGCCCTCTACGCGTATTTTAGTCTATTTCTTAAAGAATTTAGCGTTATAGTAGCATAGTTATAATACTGCAAAGTTAAGGTGTTAATGTTAGGAGAGGACGCGTGTTAGGGACTGTTAGTAGAGGTCGAGGTTAAGTAATAGGGGATAGTATTAAGACTAATCCTTAACCTCTGCTCTAAGGGGGTAGCTCTCGTTTATATACTAGTCTGTCTCTAGTGTAGTCCTAAGCCTTTCTAGGCTCTATCTAGTATAGGTTTAAGGGCCCTCCGCTAGGTTGTCCCCTGCTAGGTCTAGTGTGTTTGTAATAATTACTCTCCCCTTTTTTTTTAAGGGTTATCCTTAACCTGTATAGACGTTACGCGCACGCTGTTCGCGCCGCCTTAGTCCTAACGCGTCTCTAGTCGTTCGCTGGGTAACGTAATATGTTTCCTGTAGGCGGCTTTTACAGCTTTACCTATAAATCTTTTTACGTAAGGTAGCTGCCTTTATAACTATTGTACGGTCGCCGTTTCTTAGCTGCCTTAGCGTATTCCTTTCTTATAACTGCTATTAGCTAGGGCCTTACGTATTTAGCTTATAAAGTTTGCGTGTGTAACGCTGTTGCGTAGGTAGGTTATTATAGCCTGTCCCTACTAGCTACTTGTTACCCCTTTATGTAGATTACCCTTCACAGGTGAGTTACTAGCGAGCTGCTGCCTACGACTACCCTAGTAAGAGGCTAGGTTTCAGAGGGTCTATAAGCGCAGAGGTGTATAAGTGTACTACTCTCCTTCTCTCTACTACCTATATCTACTTCCTTCTTCTAAGTAATTATACTGCTCTTTAACTTACTTAATAGGTTTTTAAATACTAACTAGCGTAAGTAACGCGCCTCTTCCTAGTTACATCTACAGTTTGCCTAGTAATATGCAGCTGTAGCCGTCGCTTACTTAGTTTTAGTATAAGGCCTACATCTCCGCTCTCTCTATAGTGTCCTGCAGGGACCCCGACAGCATAGTTTAGGGCATGTTTCGCACATTTTGCTTAGGCGAAGGCTATTATGTCTGTAAGAATAACTTTAGTATATGCAGCTATTATTCCTCCTAGAAGAAGGGGGGTTATATTAAGGTAAGTAACTTACCCTTACTTCTAGGTTTAGCTAACAGGTCTCCTAGATTAAACCTTTATTTCAGCGTACTGTTAATTTACTTAACTAGCTAATTACAGTTACGAATTACAAAACTAATGCGGCCTTGTTCCGTCTTTAACCTAGGGATTCGCCGTCTAAGATCTTTATTATTAACAATCGTGTTACGCTTACCTAAACGCGTACTTATAATTATACTGTAGAGTTGCGTTAGGCCTTCTCTACTATATTACAGGCCTATAATCGCCTTATTTATTCCTATCCTAGGGGGGAGATTAAGTTTAAGAAGGCCTACTAGGTATCTTAAGAGTTAAACGTCGAGCGATATAAAGTAACTTTCTTACTACTTCCTTTAGTAATATATAGCTAATATATATAGTTAGGAATTAGTATGTCTAGTTTAAAGCGCCTAGAAAATATAGTTATAGATAAAAGTATTAAGCGCAACTTTTAGTCTACTAGGCATTACAGTAACTGTAAGCGTTGCTAGTACTATTACAGAACTAACATTCCTGCTAAGTCTAACGTTAGTTTGCCCTTTACCCCTTCGCCTATTAAGAAGTCTATTTATTTAGGTTTACCTCCTACCTTTAGTAGTTCTATTAGTAGCTAGGCTTTAGCGCTTAGGATTATAGCTACGTTAGGTCCTAAGCGGGATTATAATACCTCTATGTTACTTTCCTTTCAGCCTTCTGTTTCCCCTAGCGCTTAGTCTGCCTACTCTTAAGCTACCTTTTATTCTACAGAGTCGCCCTTAAGTCCTGTTCTTATAAATGCGTTTAACAAGGTCTTTTATAGTAGTCCCTCGCCCTTTACTAGTCCTCCTACTAGTAGTTATACGTTGCGTTATTCTAATCGCCTGCGTTAGGCGGATACTAGTTAGCGTAAAGGTAGTAACATAGAGATAGAGGACTAAATAAGTCTAGGGCGTGTTTCTAGTAGGCCTTATATAGGGTGTATTAGTTTAGTTTATAGGTATATAGTAATATTATAAATATCTTCTTATTCTCTTCTAAGCTTCTTCTAGAGCTAGCCTTATTATTATTCTAGTTATCTTCTAAGAGGTGCTTAGGAGTTGCGCTCTAGGGATGCTAGGTAGTCTTGTAGGAGTTTATTATAGTAGTTAAGATTCTCTTCTAGCTCTTAGGTTACCTCTTTAATACTCTAACCTAGCTACTTTACCTTAAGCTTGTGCCTCCTTATAAGAGTTTCCCTATAATCTAGGATTCCTTCTACTTTATATTAATCTCTTACAGGGGCGTCTACTAGGTCCTAGACAGGGCCTAGTTAGAACCCTCTCTATGTTAGGGGTTCTACCTAGGGCTCTAATAGGGATACGTAGAAGATAAGGTAAATTCGCGCTATTAATAGCGGGAGGGTAAGCCTATATACTAGCTTACTAATACGCTCTTTAATATAGAACGGCTTTAGGTGTCTTACTACAAACTTCTTTAAGGGTCTTAAGGTTACTATATTCTTCGCCTGTAATAGTACTAGGTCTCTAATAGAGAAGTGTTAGTTAGACTATTTTATATTATACTACTTTATATTACTTTACTACGCCTTTTCTAGGCGTGCCCTTACCTCCTCCTATTGTTAGTGCTATTCGTTTAGTCTGTTACTAACTTACCGCCTAAGTTCTAGTACTCCTGTAGGACCCTCCTAAGTTAGAGGCGGTTTACGGAGCTAGTAGCTATTAGGGATTCTATTAAATCCCTTTAGGTCTATCCTAAATGCTGCCTTAATAGGGCTTACGCTGTGTGCTGAGTAGTTTTTTAAGTTGTAGGCGTACTCTGCGTAGAGTAGTAGCTCTACTTAGTTGTCTTACTAGTAGTTTATATAGATATAGAGGTAGGTCTCTAGTTCCTAGTTTTAGCGTTCAGTTTACCTATCTGTTTAGAGGTAGAAAGTAGTGCTAAGCCTGTATTTAATTTTAAGGTAGTAACAAATGTCTAACTAGAACTAGCTTATAAATACTAACCCTTAATCTAATAGAAGGGTGTCTAGTAGCCCCTGCTTAAAGAAGTATTATTTTAGTAGTAACTCTACTACCTACTAGGACGTAATTATCTTTATTATAGGTAGGTACTAGATATATTTTATAAAGTAATCTACTAGTACTAGTATAGCGTCGTACTTATTCCCCTTGTCGTCCGCTAACTTTAGTAGGTCTGTAACGAAGTCTAGGGAGTAGTGCCTCTATACTATCTTAAGAAGGGGTAGTAGTAATAATAGGCCCTAGGGCTTATATCTTTAGATCTTGTTTAGCTAGTACTATAGGCACTAGCTAATATACTTCTAGGTATCTTTCCTAAAGTAGAGCTAAAAGTATTTTCTTTAGAGGACCTTAGTAGTTTTATCTACCCTATAATGCCCTCCTATAGGGTTATTATAGTTTCTTTAGAGTATATTCGCGCAGAGTAAGGCGTCCTTAGGAATCTATACTTTCCTACTCCTGCGCAGGAGGCCCTTAGGGTTAACTTCCTAAGTACTAGCCTCCTTCCTTGCTTTGCTCGCGTCCTAACCCGCTAGCGCTGTAAAGCTAGGATAAGCCTAATCCTGTGCTTACACTAGCTGGACGTGTTTAAGGAGGCGTCCTAGAACTTCTAGGGCGTAGGCAGACTCTTCCTGTATAGCTACTACTATAAGGTAGTTAGGTGCTATTACTTAGAACCCTAGGCTGCGTAAAGGCCCTTTAGTAGCTAGTAAGTACAATAGCTTAGCTTATAGGTTTCTCTCTATACTAGCTTTATCGCCTGTAGTTTAGCTACAGGCAGGGACACGTAATATATTACTAATAACTAACTACTTATTAGGGAATTCCTAGGTAGGTAGATTCTCTTTTAGGGGTTAACGCGGACCTAGCTAGGTTCCGTCCTTAGAGAGGTATAGTTCCTGTGCTACCTATAGGGTAGTTAGAGCTATAGACTCTTAAAGTGTCTACTATTAAAGCTTTTATTAGAGCGTAGGGAGTATTATACTCTTTAACGCTTAAGGTTCTCTTGCTAAGAGTCTTTACGCAAAGTTAGGCCTTTAAGAGGGCCTGTTAGTAGGGTTCTTAGGTCCTAGTTTATACTCTACTTTAAAGTTAAATTCTGCTAGCTCCTTAGCCTATTAGGCCTACTTAAGAGAGAGCTCCTTTATTAATATAAAGTATTAGAGGTTATTATAGTTAAAGAGTACCTAGATTATTATTAGGGTGTGTTAGAGGTAGTACCTCTACGTCCTAAATACTTCTATAATAGCGCAGAGCTCCTTATTATAGGTGTGCTAATTTAGAGATAGTCTAGAGAACTTCTTACTCTAGAACGCGATAGGCTTCTAGTAACGCTTTATTACCTGCCTAGTTAAGGCTAGTTATAAGAGGATAGTAGCTATTATAAAGTCTAAAGCGTTAGTAAGAACTATTACTAGTTCTACTAGGTTAAAGTGCTGAAGCACGGGGGCTTCTAAGAACTTCTAACGCAGCGTAAGGAACGCGTTCCTTACGTAGTTAGGCTACGCCTACGGCCGGTACTATCTTATAGGTCCCTTACAACTCTTTGCGGCCTTATTTGTAGCCTTACTTATAAGGGGTGTACTTAGGTCTGTTACTAGGTTCTAGGTAGTTATTATATAGTCTACTAACAGACGTACTATAGCGGAGTAGTTAAAGATAAATCTTTAATAGAAGTTAGCGAACCTAAGGAACACTTAGATGTCCTTGTAGCCCTAGGGTTCTAGCTACTCTCTAATAGTCTGTACCCTTACAAGATCTATTACTACGCCTTCTAGGGTTACTATAAACCTTAGGAATTCTATAGATCTAGTAGAGAAGGTATACTTACTTACCTTATAGTACAGGCCCTATTCTATAAGTTAGTCTAAGACCTCCTCTACGTAGCTGTTATAATCTTTCTTATTCTCTAAGTAGATTAGTATATTATCTAGATATACTACGCAAGTGCAGTCTATAAGCCCCCTAAGGGCTCTATAGATATAGGACTAGAAGGTTACTAGCGCGTTAGATAATCTAAAGAGTAGAATAAGGTACTTAAAGTAGCTATACCGCGTCTTAAACGCTGTTTTCTACTTATTACCTTCCTTAATCTAAAGTCTGTAATAGGCGTCTTAGATATCTAACTTTATAAAGATTTACGCTTTTAAGAGGCGGTCTAGTATCTTACTTACAAGGGGGATTAGGTACTAGTTCTTTATAGTTACTTTATTTAAGCCTTAGTAGTCCACGCATAGCTAGAGTGTTCTGTCTAATTTTAGTATAAAAAGGATTAGGGCCCCTACTAGCGACGTGCTAGGCTAGATCTATCTCTTCTCCTGCGCCGTGTTAAGGTATTCCTAGAGGATGTCTAGCTCTTAGCGCGAGAGGTTGTAAATAGGGAGGTTTAGGACTTTTTGTCCCTCCTCTAACGTAATCGCGTAGTTATACTCCCTGTGGGAGCGCAGTACCTCTGTCTAATACTTACTAAAGGCGAGCTACTTATAGTGCAGCTTCTAGGAGACGTGCCTTCATTCCTCTTTGTCCGGGCGGTCTCTAGCAGGGTTAACCCGCAGGGCATCCTCCTTAGCTAGGCTAGAGAGGATACGGGGTGCTACTAGGAGAGTAGCGCGCTGATTAGAGTTCTTATTACGTATACTAGATACTACGCGCTGTACCGTCTCTGCGGGCAGCTAGGCTAGCTAGGGTTCCCTTTAGACACACTCCTTTAGGTAGTCTACGATACTAAGGACTAGGTTTCGCAGCTAGAGTAAGCCTTAGCAATAGAACTATTCTACGTTATATTCTACATCTCTACTAGGCTTAGTAGGTTCTAACAGATTTACGGCGGTTGCCTAACGCATCTCCTCTTAGACCGCTCTTTCAGCCTTGCTAGTTAGGGTGTTGCAGGTTAGGGCTCCTAGGTAGAGGATGTAGGCTGTCTCTCTAGGGCCGACATCGCCTAACAGGTCTGCGGCAGTAACGACTTAGACCCGGTCAGTATCTCGCGCGGCCTACTATTTAAATTCTCCTATAGAGAATTAAATCTTAAGATTAGCTTTCTTTAGCTATAGGTATCCTAAGATAAGGTTGTAGCCTTTAATATTAGTAGACTAAAACAGTTATAGGCCTACCTGTTTTACTATACCTTTTAAGTCCTAGTACTAGATAGACAGATCGTATACGGCTCCTAGTAGGAGTAGTTAATTATTAACTAGGCTTACTGTAGGCTTCTAGTAGTAGTTTGCTCTAGGCAGGAAGTAAAGCTAGGTAATCTTACTTAATATAATATTAATCTCCGCGCCTAAGTTGTATAAGGCTTAGAGGGGGAGCAGGAGTCTATTAGCTACTTATAGCTGGACTTCGATTACTATCTAGAGTGCTTTCCTCTAGGTGTTAGGCCCTAGTAGTAGTTAGGACAGATTAGTAACTAGGGCGTTGCGTTTCCTAATTAAGGCCTAGGTTGAGTTTGTTTGTTAGCTCCGCCTCTCGTGTTTCCCTAATTACGATTCTTCTAGTAGGGTTAGGTTATACTTTGCTTAGCTAGGTCCTAGGAGTTTTTAGGCGTCCCCTAGTACTGCGGCGGGTTCTATATAGGCTTTAGACAGGGCGATCTTTAGGAGTAGTTTATCTCTAAGGGTCTATTATCTTACTTCTTACTAGTCCTCTACAGGTTAGAGAAGGAGTTCAACGCTAGGCGTTTACCCTAAGAAGGGCTTTTAGTAGTAGCTTTTTAGGTGTCCCTTAGGAAGTAATTAGCGCAAGTTACAGTTTCTGCGTTACGTAGGGCCCTTTTAAACTTAGGCTATAAGTTAATAGTCTTAAGGACCCTAGTGCGTATGATCTCCCTGCGGTATTCCTCTAGAAGTCTTAACTATATAAAGGCGATCTTTAGCTTATAGTTATTCTCCCTGTCCTCTAGCTTAAAGAAGTTATAGGTTAGAAGGGATTCCTTTTTCCCTAGCTAGAGGAGGAAGGTGTTAACGTTATTATCCCTCCGCTACTTAAAGTTAAAGAACTAGAGGTAGTTATTATAGTAAGTAAAGATAGGATCTTAAACTAGCTTACGTTCCTCCTATTTAAGGTGAGCCTATAAGGTAATACTCCTTTTATTAATACGTTATTAGAGGAGTTCTTAGTAGACGTGATACTAGATTGTCTCTAGAGCCTAATAGGTGCGGGTTACTATATCTTCTAGCACCTAGGCGTACGCGAAGGTAGTTTCAACGTCCTTTACCTATTAGTCTACCTGCTATACTAATAGGGCTTAGGTTTCTAATCCTACTTTTAGTTTAGGTTGCACACTGTTTAGAGCCCTAATAAGCTTCCCTGCCTTATTAAAGGCGGGCTAGGGGGGTTCTAGTAGCTTCCTAGCCTATCCTACCCCTAGTACTTATAACGCGTAATTAATTTAGTCCTTTAGCTTTTTAATTACTTCCTCTAAGGCTCTAGTCTCTTCCGCCTTAAAGAGGTTAGCTAATAGACCTTAGATAAATATTTTATTTAAGATTCCTATTATTAGCTTTTTCCTAGCAGAAAGAGGTTAGGTTTCTACTAGGACATTAGCGGTACTAGACACCTCTGTTAGGGTTTCGCTAACCTAGTTAAGTCTACTACTGTAAGTGCGTTAGTCTAAGGGTAGTCCTAACCCTTACTACAGGGTACCTGTTATGTTAGAGTCCTAGGAGTTTTAGTTTGGGGCGTCTAACGTGTTTAATTGTTAGGGGTCTTCTAATATCTCTAGGTCTCTCTAGGCGTCTTTAGTACTTCCTTAGGGAGGCTCTAGGTTAGCGTCGCTCCTAGGTCTTCTGCGAGTGCCTGCTATAATACTTCCTCTTTTTTTTTTCTTCTTTTACTATCAGGATGTGGGCGTGCTGTCCCTAGGGTCTCAACAGTACTTTAGAGGAGAGTTTCTTAACTACTACCCCTAGGGTAAGAAGGATTAGAATTGTTAGGGACTGTTAGTAGAGGTTAAAGTTAAGTAATAGGGGATAGTATTAAGACTAATCCTTAACCTCTACTCTAAGGGGGTAGCTCTTATTTATATACTAGCCTGTCTCTAGTATAGTCCCGAGCCTTTCCAGGCTCTATCCGGTATGGGTCCGAGGGCCCTCCGCTGGGTCGTCCCCCGCTAGGTCTAGTGTGTTCGTGACAACGCGTCGCGCTAACGCGGAAGAAACTTTGTTACTAGTACTATATAGTTACAGGATAGGGTAGCAAATAGGTTACGGGTACCCGCTATAGGTATAGGTTAGGTATATGGTTATAGATAAGTGGGTTAGGTTTATAGTTAGGTCGCACGGACTATAGGTATAGGTTAGGGTTAGTTCGCACAGACTCTAGGTTAAGTTAAGGCTAAGGTTATGCATGTATAGGTTTAGGTTTAGTTACGGGTACCCACTATGGTTGCTTAGTAATTATAATAATTTACTATAATTAGTAACATAACTAGCTATTTTAGATACATATTAGTTAGTATTAGACCTAATATAAAAAAGACGTGATTAGTCAGACCTAGACGTACCCGAGGCTAATAACCCTAACCCTAGCCTTAACCTATTCACAGTAACCTTAACCTATACCTATTACTAGCGTATAAAGATTAGGTATAGAGCTGGGTTGGGTACGGGTCTTATGTAATCAAACCCAACCCAACCCCAACCTATACCCATTTGCCACCCTACCCGCGGTGGCGCTTCGACAGCGTCGACCTGCTGCAGCCATATAATCTCGCATATTCTGAATATTGAAAAGATTCTCCAGGCTTCAGCAAATCTAAAGCTGCAAGCGCTTCGTCAATAGATGCCATGGTAGTTGAGATATTGAGCGTTGAAGTTGGGATGAAAAACAAGCTCTGCGTGCGTGTGCGCCAGGTGGTGCAACACGGTACGCGTACGCATACGAACTTGGTGCGTACCCGGGTAGCACATGCCCAGGTATGCTACGGTGCGTAGAAGCAGATCCGGCCAAAACACGGCATCAACACAGGCCATCCAGCTCACCAGGAACCGAGTACATCCGGACGAGGACGGAAGCGGACCATTACCGGAACGACAATCGACCCATTAGACCGGGAAAATATGCCGACGGCAGGGGCTGGCAGCCAGAGACCGCAGAGGACCATCATGTCGAATATGACATCTTGGCTATCCAGGAGCCGTGGAAGAACCCGTTCATAGGGACCACCCATCATCCAGCGAAGGACATTTTCTACCTCTGCTACCCAGCAGCGGCTGAGGAAGGCCCGGCGAGGATATGCTTCTTCATAAACAAGAGAATAGACTACAAGAGGTGGCGATTCAAGGAACACACGAGGGACGTCTGTTCTCTTACTGTTGAGCCGCGCGAAGAACGACCAGAGCAGCAACGACTGACTATGCACAACATCTACAACCCTGCGAGGAATAGCACTAACACAAGATCTACGCTGACGGGCGTTCGTGCCGTCCTTAACGAATACCGAGGTTCACCCCGTACCGAGGCTCACCTCGTAACGATCGTCCCCTCGTAACGTGCCCCACCACCTGAGGAACGCTACCACCTGAGGCACGCGAGCAGCCATGTAGGCTGTCAACTTTATAAGGCTATAGAGCCACTAACAATAGCTATTATCACGAGATCTTTTAATAGTAAGCTTTAATAGGTATATAGAGTAATTACGTATTATTAAATTATAAAAAAAGCCTTTATAGCAGCTTAATTAGCTAACCTTATTAAGATTAAGTATCTAGAGCCTTATTAGTAATAATAGGCTCCTCCTCTACTATAATTAATTTTTAAGCCTTACTAGGTTACAGGCTTTACCTCCTACCTTTTTTCGATAATTTAATATTACTCTAGAGTTATTGTTAAGCTCGCGAGCTACCTTATATTCCTCGCGTAAGGTAGCTTTCTTAGCTCTCTCTTATTCTCTTATCTCCTTAGCTACCTACCTTATTCTTAATCTCTACTTAAGCTGTAAAGCTTTTAGTTGCTTCTAGGTTTTATAAAGCTTAATTACCTTACTTTCCTAGTATTATAGCTCCTCCTTTTTACACTCTTTCTCTTCCTTTTAAGCTTAAGCTACCTGTCAGGGTTCAATCCTTTCAGGTTACTAGACGCAGGTGAAAGGGTTCAATCCTTCCAAGTTACTAGACGCAGGTGAAAGGTAACGATCCTGCCAAGTTACTAGACGCAGGTGAAAGGTAACTGTTACCTCTTACCTTTCACCAAGCTAGGTAACTGGATCGGGACTAGCCTGCTCTAGCTCATGTATATAGGCAGCACCTCTCCCCCGAAGGTGAGAGGTATCTGCTATTTTGTCCATTTCCTTTTAAATTGAGTTTCTTCAACTAAGACCGTCCCAACTGTGCGTGTTGACTGCCTTACACTACGTAGACTTTAGTAGGTAACTAAAACTAAGCTCTACTATAGTATTCTTTAGGATACTTAAAGACTATAGCCTTACTATAATTCCTACACTTCTTCTTATACTTAAGAGCCTTTTTAAGCTAAGTATTTTTATACTAAAGTATCTAGTTTTAAGCTAAGATTATATAGATTATTTAGCTAAGCTTTTTTAAGTAACTATTATAGATATTATTAACTACTTACCTAAGGAGACACTCTATCTTCCTCTAATTACTTATACTAAGTACTAAAGAGGAGCTACTACTTAAGGAAGGCCTATCCTTTAAGGCTAGAGTTATATTAAATTAGTTAAGAATAACGTTAAGATTAAAAGGTTTAATACCTATTAACGCAAAGGCCTTACGTATTATTATTTTTTAATAGAGGAGCTCTAGGCTTGATAGAAGAGGCAGAAAAAATCTTATTTAGTAATCCTACTAAGCCCTTTAGCTTAAGAAATAAAATTTAATAACTTAGCATAATAAGTAGCTGTAAGAGGCCTAAACACGCCTATATTAAGAGGCTGTAAAGTATAAGTAGAATAAGGAGGATAAATAGCTAAGAGGATCTTATTTTAATTATAATATCTTATAAAATCTATAGTAATATAAGATCTATAGCTATTAAGAATAAGTAATTAATAAGCTTAGTAAGCCTTTATTTTTATCTTGCGATTAAACACCTCTTTAAGCTAGGATAGGCCTATATTATTACTAGTCTATCTATTTAGTAATAAGGTAAAGAAGGCCTAGTAGTGCTAAGGCTTAAAATCTTATAACTACGAGTCTTAGATGTTGCCTAAGGCAGCCTAGTAGATTAGAGCAGGCGTAAGAGAGCTACTATTAGCGTAGATGTAAGCTAACGTAGTAATCTACTTATAACTACTATCTTAAGTAGTATACCTTATCTTTCTATTCTTATAATCCTTTTTAAAGAATACGCGCTTTATTTTATTAAGGATCCTAATAAGGAAGCCTTTCTAATCTATATTATAAATATATCGCGGGTTAATAGAGTACTACTTAATCTTAAGCTCTAAAAGCTTAAAATAGAGGCTATACTTAAAGGTAGAATTAGCGTTAGAGTAATTAAGATTAAGGCTAGATATAAAACGTAATATAAGCTTAATATTATAATGCTAGATAAAGTAGCTAACCTAGTTTACACTAGGCTGCCTAGATACTATTTAGGCTGCAAAATTTTATATAATAGGCTAAGTTAGAGGCTGGCCTTATAAGGATAGTCTCTAGATATACTATATAAGCTCTGTTTCCTGCGCGTTATTAAGAAATTAGTTATTATTAATCTTAGTTATATAAGAGCCTGTAACGCCTTAGTAACGTTTTAACAGCGCTAAGTAACTGCACTAATACTTATCTATATATTCTTAATAATTAAAGGATTCTCCTACTTATAGGGAATTTAATGCTTTAATTGCAGCGTTAATACCTGCTATAGTAGTAGAGAAATCGCGTGTTAAAGTTTCGCGGAACTTTCGTGTTCGCGTGCCTTAGGTAGTGGCGTTCCTCAGGTGGTTGGGCACGTTAACGCACGCCCCTTAACAATTGCACGATTTTTTTAACACTGTTAGGACACAGGTCTGCTCCTACTGCGCCAAACAACTAAAAAGGTAACAATGATCTGCTATCTGCAGGTTATGCTGAACAGAATAGTACTTAACGTCGTACTGGTGACCAGCCAGCGGCTACCTTAGCTCTCCGCCTTTGCAGCCTGACAAACACTACGTATCTCAACCAATATGGACTCAATTACAGCTGCGCTTATAGCTATCAACTCCTTAGAGCCTAGCGAAGATATTAATTACACAAAATTAGTAAATGCCTATAGCGTTAACCGTATAACGCTCGCAAGGCGGCACTAGCGCGTTTTAACCTCGCGATTAGTTAAAGCTTAAAATTAATAAAATCTCTATCTACACTAAGAAAAGGAGCTTATCTAGTATATTATCTAGCTTACTAAGTAAGGTCTACTACCTAGTAAGGCTATAATTTAAAACTTTACTTCTTAAATAGCTAAAAAAGATATAAGAAAGAACTAGGTTAATTACTTTATTAAGCAGTACAGTATCTATCTTATCTCTTTATATATAGTTAGTATAGATAATAGCTGCTATAAGGCTAATTCTTTTAATAAGTATAGCCTCTATTTTAAGCTTTTAGATAATAAGATTAAGTAATATAAGATAGACGCTTAGTATATATATAATATAGATAAAAAGGGTCCCTATTAAGTGTAATAGGTAAGTTAAAGAGGATATTTAGTAAAACCTTATATAAGTAAGAGAACTATAAATCCTTTATTTAGAGTAGTAATAGAAAGTAGATTACCTTAATAGCTTATATCTATATAGATAGATTATCTCTAGAGCTTACTCTAATATTTTAGCTAGCTTATCTTTAATCTAAGATAGCTAGCTATCAGAGTTTAATCTTAAAGATAATTAAGGTTATTATACTTGATCTCTCTTAAGATAAATAAATAATAATATAGGCTTTGTATAGCTAAAATAGGTGTTTAATTATAATACTAAAGTAAAAGCTTAAGTCTCTTATTAATTACTTATTTTTAATAGCTATATTTTTATATTTTTATAGATTTTATTAACTATTATAACTAAAATAGGATCCTTTTAGCTATTTATATTTCTTACCTATATTATAGCTTATAGCTACTTAATATAAGTATATTTAAGCTTCTCCTACTTACGTACTTAGTAGAGATCTTATAGTTTATAAAGAGAAGCTAAAAGCTAGTCTTTATTAGTAAAAGAGACTTCTATTCTTTCTTTAAAGTAACCTAAGTAGCTTTATTTAAAAAGGAGACTATCTTTAAACCTTTTAAAGTAACTAGCTTATTACTCTTTAATCCTAAAGTTATTTTTAAAAAGTTATTACTAAGCTAGCTATATAAGAGAATATAAGTAATAGTAAGTTCTTAAAGCTAAGTACTAAGAATTAGAGAGAGCTAGAGGCGCTAGTATACTATTTTATTACGTATTATAAGAATAAAAGGGCTAAAAAGCTTAGTAAGATCTTTTACTATATTTATACTAAAAAGGCTATTCTTAAGTATAAAGTAGTAGCTATAAAAGGCAGTTTTATTTATAAAAGGAAGTATAAGAAGTAAAGTAAAGTTCTCTTATTATAGCTAAATAAGGACTATTATAGTAGTACTATATTTTAGTTACTTAAGAAAGTTAAAGAAGTATATAACTAATAAGAGGCTAGAGCTTATAAGAAAGAAGAGTAGTAATATTAAAAGCTTAAAGTAGCTAAGTATTATAAAGAGTAAAAGTAGGCTAAAGCTAAAATAGTTTAAGTAAAGTAAGTAGCTAGAGCTAAGGCTAAGTTACTAAAGTAGAAAGAAAAGATAGATTAAGCTACTAATTAGGCTGCTAGGTAAGCTACTTATAAGGCTATAAAATAACTTAAATAAGAAAAAAGAGTAGCCTTAAAACTACTATAAAGGCTATTACTAGAAAAAAGCAGGTTATAAGGCTTTATAGTAGTAAGAAGGCTGCAGGTATAGAATTAGGCCTACTACCTATTTTATTACGTAGCAGCCGCAAAATTAAAGTCCCTATTAAGTACTAGTAGCTCTAGATAGCTATTAGCCTTATAAATTAATCTACTAAAAAAAATCGCAATTATAGCTATAGTATAACGCTTAATACCCTTAAGTTTGCTGATAGTTTTAATTTTTGGAGCGTGCGTTACAAGAGGACTATTGTTACAAGGTAAGCCTCGATAACGAAACACCCCGCGTAACGCAACACTTGCACACTAAAACTCACAACTAAATTAAGGCTATTGAGCCTTACACTATAGCTGTTTTTATGTTTTTTTTAGTAGAGCGATTTATAAGGCCTTAAACTATCTATAGTTACTAGTATTTAATTAGAAGTTTAATTTCGCAGCTGCTATATAACTAATAGGTAGTAGGCCTAATAGAGTACCTATAAATTTCTTACTACTACTAGGCCTTATAACTTACCTTTTTCTAGTAATAGCTTTTATAGTAGTTTTAAGGCTACTCTTATTTCCTTTTTAGTATAATTTAAAAGCTTATTTAAGTTCTTTTACAGCTTTATAAGTAGCCTATCTAGCAGCCTAATTAGCTACTTATTCTACCTTTTCTTTCTACCTTAATAATCTAGCCTTAGCTCTAGCTACTTGCCTTAATTAAACTAACTTAGCTTTAGCCTACTTTCTCTCCTTATAATACTTAGCTACTTTAAGCTTTTAATATTACTACTCCTTCTCTTTATAAGCTCTAGCCTCTTAGTAATTATGTACCTTCTTTACTTTCTTAAGTAACTAGAATACTATACTACTATAATAGTTCTTATCTTACTATAGTAGGGGGACTTTACTTTATTTCTTATACTTTCTTTTATAAATAAGGATGTCTTTTATAGCTACTACTTTATACTTAAAGATAGACTTTTTAGTATAGATATAGTAAAAGATCTTACTAAGTTTTCTAGCCTTTTTATCTTTATAACTTTTAATAACCTAGCGTACTAGCGCCTTTAGCTCTTTCTAATTATTTATACTTAGCTTTAACTAATTATTGATACTTAGCTTTAAGGACTTACTATTACTTATGGTTACTTAAATAGCTAGCTTAGCTTTAAATCTTTTAAGAATAACTTTAAAATTAAAAGATAATAGGCTAGTTACCTTAAATGCCTCTAACGATAGTCTCCTTTTTAAATAAGGCTACCCAGGCTACTTTCAAGAAAGAATAAAAATCTCTTTTACTAATAAAAATTAGCTTCTAGCTTCTCTTTATAAACTATAAGATCTCTTATAAGTATACTAATAAGAGTAGCTTAAATATATCTATATTAAGTGGCTATAAGCTATAAGTTAAGTAAGAAGAATAAATAGCTAAGAGGATCTTATTTTAGTTATAGTAGTTTATAAAATCTATAAAAATATAAGATTTATAGCTATTAAGAATAAGTAATTAATAAACGGATTAAGCTTTTACTTTAGTAACATGTCTCACAAGCAAGCGCCGCGGACAAGCGAGCGCCGCAGTCTAAACTACACTAAAAATCTTAAAAGTTTATCTCCTAGATCTTAACATCAGTAATACTTAATAATCTAAAAACTTAAAGATAGCTTCTTATGCTTATATATAGATTATTTCTTAAGTTATAAAAGTATATATTAAGTAATTCTTAAGATATAATAAAATTATTAGAAGTTAAGGATAAAAATACTATATCTATAGAATTATAGAACCTTTTAGTCTAAGAAGTTAGTAAATACTTTAGAATTAGTATAAGAAGCTATCTTTAAGTTTGCAGAGTATTTAATATTACTAACGTTAAGATATAGGAGATAATGTTTTGAGATTTTTGGTGTATTTTGGACTGCGGCGCTCGCTGGTGAGGCACGTTATTATAATTAAATATATATTTTAGCTATACTTAGCCTATATTATTATTTATTTGTCCTAAAAAGGTAAAGTAAAGTAAGCTTAATTATCTTTAAAATTAAACTCTTATAGCTAGCTATTTTAGATTAAGTATAAGGCTAACTAAAATACTAGAGTAGGCTCTAAAGATAACCTATCTGCGTAGATGTAGGCTATTAAGGTAATCTACTCTCTATTACTACTCTAGATAAAGGGTCTATAGTTACTCTACTTATATAAGATTCTACTAAATATCCTCTTTAACCTGCCTAGTACTTCTAAAAGGAACCTCTTTTTATCTATATTATATATATATAGAGCTTCTATCTTATATTACGTAATCTTATTATCTAAAAGCTTAAAATAGAGGCTATACTTTGTAGATAAATTAGCTTTATAGTAGTTATTATCTATACTAACTATATATTAAGAGATAATATAGACGTTATACTACTTAATAAAGTAAGTAACCTAGTTCTTTCTAACGTCCTTTTTAGCTATTTAAGATGTAAAGGTTTAAATTAAAGCCCTAGTAGGTGGTAGGCCTCGCTTAGTAAGCTAGATAATGTACTAGATAAGCTCCTTTTCCTGGTGTGGATGGAGATTTTCTTAGTTTTGAGCTTTAACCTCACGCGAGATAGATATGCCTTAACTGCGCCTTATTAGTGTTATAAGCACAACACTATACTCTCTAGCGATTTGCCTATAAGAAACCTCTTCTCCAGGCTTTAAGGATTTAATTGCTGTAAGCGCATCCTCAAGTTTCCGCATATTGGTTGAGTTACGTGGTATTGAAAAGTTGGTGTTGCATGCTGGGCTGTTGCGTTACGCGGGGTGTTTCGTTACGGGGTGAACCTCGGTACGAGGACAGCGAGTAGATACTTCTCGGCGACTTTAATCTGCATTATCCCCTATAGGGAGGATTGAACGTACAGTGTAACACATGGGGACATATCTCACCAGCCCGCCCCAAGACCAAAAAATAATAAACTGGTACAGGCGTTCCCCGATGGCCATGTCATTGCGGCGAACCGAGGTCTGTTCTATCCAGCACGCGCGACGAATGGAGTGTAGCGGGCCCTGACGCATGCGCGGATGATCCTGGGGAAATTTGACAAGGTGATCGACGTTTCCTGGAAGTTTAATAAAGTTCTGGAGAGCATTAGCACAGTAGAGTCGGCTCACAAGTGGGTTCGTGCAGGAAGTTGAGCCAAGTTACAGCAGGGTGATCATTCGCACAACATCTCAACACGCATCACCTGGCTTCTTCAGCCTGTATTATGCAGAACTCAGGGGATTTGTTTTCACCGAGTATGAGGTCTCTGCGGCTGGATCTCGGTAATTTTGGTTACCCAAACTAAGCTGTTAAAGTCGTTTAAGCTTCCAAAATAGGTCCCTGCAAAGACACGTGGGTTGTCTCTTCATAAACTAAGGAGACTAGACCCTGCTTACGGAGAACTACGGAGACCTGAGACTATGTATGCAATCCTTGGCATATTATAGCCTCATCAGCTTATTCCGAATCTATACATACTTGGGTTCATTCAGTTAGGTGACGACATGAACGCCGAGATGTCAAAGCCGTAGACACAGTCTTTGGCGCTTCTTAGGTCTTGACCACCACCTAAGCTGGTTTAGTTCTTACGGCGAGAGATTGGTGGTTTGAGACCATGGCCGCGGCCTTTGAGAATTTATAATTTCATCAGAGTGCTTTGAGCGAAGATAGGTATAAATTGAACGAAACCCTATCTCCTTTGAAGCCGCAACAACGCATCCCGCAGCCAATACTCTTCACTCAATCACCAGAACTCATTTATTTCATTATGCTTCCTACTGCTATACTCTCCGCTCTGGCAATGGCAGTTTGCGCCTTGGGTGCCCCCATCGAATCCCGTCTCGAAACTCGTGCTGTGGTCAATCATGACACCCTCAATCCTATCCCTACACGCCTCCAGGGTGGCAGGATCGGCAGG
Source organism: Pseudopyrenochaeta lycopersici (assembly GCA_003313425.1). Lineage (NCBI taxonomy): Eukaryota > Fungi > Ascomycota > Dothideomycetes > Pleosporales > Pseudopyrenochaetaceae > Pseudopyrenochaeta > Pseudopyrenochaeta lycopersici. The sequence goes on from NHZP01000108.1 coordinate 19,314, forward strand.
GCCATTGAAATATTCACCCCATTGCTTCATATTGCCCATGGCTGCCAGCCTTACACGGCTGTGGATGACGCTGGAAATACAAGGTGAGTGGTTCCGTCCGTTCTTCTATGCCTTTACTGATTAATCATCTTTGCAAATAGCGGTGGTCTCCAGGACACAGGCAACGTGAGTGCAGGCTGCAGAGATCAGAGCAAGGGCCAGCTCTACGCCAGAGCGGCTTGGCATAGGGGCAAATTCGCCATCATGTACGCCTGGTAAGGATGCCAATATAGGAACAGTGTGTGAGACACTTACTGACTTCGCATCTCTGTCTTTGAAGGTATTTTCCTAAAGACCAACCCACCGCTGGCAATGTCGTTGGTGGCCACCGGCATGACTGGGAGAGTATCGTAGTCTGGCTCGACAACCCCTCGAACGATAACCCTCGGCTTATCGGCGCCGCTGCGTCCGGCCACGGAGGATTCAAGCCTACCACAAACCCGCAAAGGAGCGGAAACAATGTTAAAGTTGAATACTACGTTGAATTCCCAACCAACCACCAGTTGCAGTTCACTGACACCACCGGACGCTCTTACTGGATTTCTGACTGGGACAGGATGCCTAGCGCTGCTAAGACTGCACTCCAGAACACCAACTTTGGAAGTGCTAACGTTCCGTTCAAGGACGGGAACTTCTTCCCCAATCTTGACAAGGCTTTTGTCTAAGTAGAAAAAGCAAAGGTAGCGCCTACTAGTGCTTTTAGCGTATATACCAACCTATTCAGGTTAGTCTTATTTGGCAATCTCGTCTATGTATTGCTCTCATTGTACGTAGCTTGTAATACAACCAACATTCCTTCCTCTTCTTCACTTGACACCTCAGAGTTACACATGGATGGAATTCCGCCAAGAAAATTCCATTCTGTCCACGCTAAATTCCCTCCATGGAATAGATTTATTCCAACAGAACGCTGTAAATAGTTAGAGCCAGCTACATCCGCACGAGTTACCTGATTTGGAACCCCGTAATGATTTCTTAGTTTAGTGACGTATGGATTACAGTTTCTGATAACCCCGCATCCTAACGTCAGACCATCCTCTTGAGGAAGATTCCTTAACGCCTATGCAACACCACTCAATAATGCAATAAGAGATTTAGGAAGTGAATTAATAAATGCCTTTCTCTACACCCTTCTTACCTTCTAGAGATTTCCCCACTTCTCAGTCGGGTGTAGAGCAGAGTCGCTAACAATCAAATAAGTTTGCAAATATAGATTCCCGTTTCTACTTGATTCAGTTTCAATCAAATTAAGTATCTACAGCTAAATTTTAGCTGCAAATTAAGTATTAAATAAAGTATTTGATTAATTGATTAGAGATTTATTAATAGATCGAGTTTTTTTATAAGGTTTTTGAGCATGCTAATAGATTAATATAGTGATAGTTTTCTAGTGTTGTAATGCTGTTAGTAAGCTGCTAGCCAGCCACCCTAGATCGTCTATTCTTACCGTGCGCTCTGCTCGCTGTCAGCTCTATACCTTAAGGCCATTTCTTACGTTGTTTCTACCTATTATGCTACTAAAATCCAGCCCTAGAGGTGCTAAACGCGCAGCTAGAGGCGTTGAGAGACTAGCAAAACGCGTTCGAGTACTGCGCGGCAGCGGTACAGCTAGCTAGCTACTTAAGTTGCTTAAATCGCAGGCTTAACTACCTATAAGGCGGCCTGAGGGTATAGAGCTGCTGATTTCGCACTCCTCGCCGCGCAGAGTGCTGGTTGCTGCCGCGTCCCAGGCTACTAACGAGCGCCTGTTTAAGTCGCTGTTGCGCGATAGTATGCTAGAGCTAGCAGTTGTTGCGCCTGCGGAGGGTGGTTTAAGAGCCGCCACGCTGGCTACTGCAGAGCGAGAGGATAGCGACGAGGAGCTGCTCGACCAGCGCTTTGTGGATACCTTTGACAGCATTAATTAGGCTCGTTTGCCGCGGTTTTGTAAGCCTCCGCGCACACTTAGGGGCAAGAAAAGCTAGGTTTTTGAGCACGGCTACTGCGTAGCGTTGCTCGCTAAAATAGATAGGACCTTTTAGATCTGCCGGTACTGCTATTAGCGTAAGATTCTTAATACTTAAGGTCGCGGCTGCCTTAAGGTAACGCTGTTAACGAGCTCTGTTATCACCCACCTAAGGATGAACAAGCCCAGTCACCGTATCTCGCAGCGCGGTAAGGTGTAATTAATGTTAAAAGGCGGATAAAGGACTGTATACGAAGCCGCTAAAGCTAGCGTATAAATTAGCTAAGATATAGTTAATGCTCTTAGAAACTTTAACGTACAAGGTCTTAGGATAGAGTTTATGCTGTAGATTGTTAATAATAACTACCCGCTTAGCGAGCTTAAAACACCTGCCTTCTAATCCTTAGTTCGCCGCATAAACCTAGAGGCAGAGCGTGCGTTGTAGGCGAACTACTAGAGCGTGCCGCGCTTCGCGAGAAGGCTCTATCACTGCCTGTTGCCGCAGGTTGTTACTAAGCTGTCGCAAGCTGTTAGCAAGATCTATATAAGTTTTAACAGATCGATAACTAAAGGCGGCAAACGTGGGTTCTTTAGGGTAGTCGCTTACTACGCTGACGCCTCTAGTGCGGTTAAAGACCTACCTATTGCGCTGCCGCAGTTAACTAGCGCCTATACTGTGCTTTACCCCGCACGCGGGCGCAAAAAAAGGCCGCACCGCAAATGCCTTAGCGTCCCCTAACACCAACAAATTACTATAGAGAGGAGGACAATTACGCACTTTTTAGAGTAGATTTTAATAAGCTATAATACTTATAAAGTAAAGTTACAGATTTTACTATATAGGTTAGTTTTTAGTATTAGAGCTATTAAAATAGCGCGCTTACGTAAGGTTACTAACTAGTTATTTAACTATCTATTATAATATAATCTCTTAGCTTATTTAGTATAGAATTAACACGCTTATTAATAAAGCCTTATCTTATCCTCTCTTATCCTTTAAAAGTAAGCTCTCGCGTATCTCTCTTATCCTAATATAGAAATTTCTTAACGTACTACTTAAGTAGTTACTAGTAATTTTCTATAAAAGTAAAGTTAAGGCTAAAGTAATAGTTAAACCAACTTTTAAGCTTATAAAGATCTTTCTACTACTATACTATTGTCAGATACAAGCAGCGATCGTACGCGATACAGCATTGTAGCACAAAGCTCGGGTGTAACCACTTGGCACACACACACTACATAAAAAGGAAAAAAATAGCAAAGAACTTAATGATGAATACAATGAAAAACCTATCAACATACCTCATCGCATTTGAGCATTCTATCTGACAATTAAGAGTCTCACTGTCTCAATTACACTCTGAAACAATGTCGCTGTCGACAATGCGAGAACCAACCGTACTCCTAATGGACTACACGACGTACACGCCATGGCTGCAACAGCTAGAAACGCGATGCGTCTCCCTTGACGTGTGGGAACAGATAGATCCTACTCAAAATACTCCTCTGAAAACGAAACCAAGAATCCCAACCGAGCCAGACATCACGAAGTACGAGAGAAAGACGACGCTTGGTATCGACGACAATGGAGCACCTCTGCGACCAGAGGCCCCGTCCGAGCTCTCAACAAACGGCCTCAAGGCGTGGAAGGAGGACACCGACTTCTACAAACTCCGCCTTGAGTCATACAAGATAGCAGACAGAGACTATCGCGAAGAACGGGCGAATATGGACAAAGTGGTGGTATATATCCAACAATCAGTATCACCCCACCTCATGAAGAACTGCTGTAAGCCAGGTGAACCAATTCGAACGTGGCTCATCAGCCTGAAACAAACCGTCGGAATAGACGCCGAAGAAGAACGGTTGCGAGCACGTCACCGATACCTAGCCGCCCTCAAACCAATGAGACAGCCCGGGAGTTGGGACACCTGGCTCTCGGAATACGACCACGCCGCAACGAACGCGGAGACCGAAGGGGTCGCTGAAATACAGAATATACAAGATATCGTACAAGACTTTCTTGACTCAGTCATGAAGATAGCACCAACCTGGGCAACGACATTCCAGGACTATGGTCGGCGAGAACAAAATATGACTCGCAAAGAAATGATGAAACGCTTCCGAGAACACATGAGCAAGTACCACCCTTTAAAGGGGAAGCAGCAGAGGGGCGCCTTTACTGTAGGGAACACCTCATTTCTCGCTGCTGGTGGTGAATCCACCCCGGGCACTGACAGGGACGCCTCTCACGTTGCCGATAGCGCACCATCCACTCCAACCACACAGGGGAGTCGGGGAAGACCTCGTCAAAAACGAACTTTTGGTCAAAATACCATATCCAAGCAGTCCTCAACAGGGGATACAGCGGCAGCTGAAGGAGTAAAATGCCCTGCTTGTGAACAACGCCATGGACTAGAGAATTGTTACTATGTCCACACAAATAAAGCACCAGAGTGGTTCACACCTCGCTCAGGAATCGCAGCGATGGTAAGGCACCGACTGGAACATGACGCTGACCTGCAAGAACAGCTTAGGAGCGGGAAAAGAGCTCGCACAAAAACACCAACCATCAAAACGTCAACGTCTCAGACACCCGAAATGTCTACGGAGTGACTAGAGGGACGGAAGATTTCAACGATTAATGCTGCCTTAACTGCTGCATCATTTCGAGCAGAAGCTTCAGACTATCCACTGAGGCACTCGTTTATTTTGGACTCAGGATCCACGATACACATCACGAACGATCGTAACCGAGTCCGAGACCTCAGTCCGCCTACGGCTGCAGACTGTATTTGGGCCGGAAATACACGGATCTGGATACAAGGATACGGATCAGTCCTACTCGACCTCATCGGACCGAACGGGCCGACTAAACTCGAACTGCGCAACGTAGCCTGGTGTCCAGACATCCTGTGTAATTTGGTCTCTTTTAGACTACTCAGACAGCAAGGGATGTGGTGGGACAACCAGAGTGACCCTACTGCTCTGAAGAGACGGGATAACACTACAATCACACACCTGAAGGAGGCACATGGCCAATGGATACTCGAACACCAGGACAAGGGCGAAGCCGCCTTCTTCACGAAAGCAATCAACTCCCGCACCAAGCGATCAGCACAGAAGGCCGACGCCATGCGGTGGCATAGGCGAATGGGACACCCAGGACCAGCAGCAATCGAGCACTTAGTCCAACAATCTGAGGGGGTGCGCATCAAAGGAATCACCACTGTACAATGCAACGCATGTGGAAGAGCCAAGACTAAACGCCAGATAAGACGCACACCCCGAGTACACGACCAAGGGCCTGGGGAAAGACTCGCTATTGACTTCCACACGTACGAGGAAGGAAGTTCAACAAAAGAGAAGAGTCAGATGCTAGTTACTGATCGGTACTCTGGTTTCATGTGGGATTTCTACTTCAAGGACAATCGACTCGGAAAGTCCATTATCGGGTTCCTGGATATCATCGTCCGCTTCCTGAAGAAGCAGTACAACATTACAGTCAAGGTCATCGAATGCGACGGAGAGATCGCGACTACTAAACCCGAAGTTTCAAGATGGTGTACCGCGCGCTCAATTCGATTGGAGCCTTCCGCCCCAGACACTCAATCCCAGAACGGTGGAGCTGAACGCTCAGGGGGTGTGGTAAAAGACAAATCGCGCACGATACGATTAGACGCAAACCTACCATGGGAACTGTGGCCAGAGATCGTACGAGCAGCAGTGTACCTATACAATCGAACGCCAAACTACTCAAACGCCTGGAAATCACCCTACGAAGTTTTCTTCACTACGGCAGCCCTGTACGATGGCATAATTACCTCCCCGCGGAAACCGAATCAAGCCCATCTTAAGGCATACGGTTGTAAGGCATTCGCCCTTACCGACGATACACTTCGAGGCAAATCGCGACTCCAACGTCTCGACCCCAGAGCATGGATAGGATACCTCGTTGGATACCGATCCTCCAATATCTACAGAATCTGGATTCCATCCATGGCCAAAGTAATCAGCACTCGAGATGTAGTGTTTGATGAAGAATTAATATTTGACGGGAAGACGGAAGACCTTATGGACAACCTTATGCACAGCACGCTAAACGAGATAGCTGCATGGATGAGGACAGTTGAACTGCCAGAACCAACCCATGAGGAACCAGAGACCCAAACGTTTTATGAAGACGACACCATTCAAGACTCTGAAACGACCCAGCAAGGTAACCAACCGGGTTACTATCAAGGGAGGAGGATCAACTACACCTACCCCTCTCCGCCAACTACTCCGCCGCCAGTAGCTCTGCTTACGCAACTTTTATCTGGCGAGCATCAAGGAGATAGCCAAACAACATCTGGCTCATCAAAAACGATTCCTTGGGAAGCGGCCTTTATAGCGGGCACCCAAGCAGGGCACGTTGGAACCCACAATGGGAAGATAATCGACAAGGCCCAGATGAAGCGAATGTTGGCCCAAGGATTAAAGCCACATCAAAGCGAGTTACCGCCGCTGCCAACTTCTCACACAGGAATTGAGAAACATCCTCTCTGCGAATGGTTCAAGGAAGCTGAGAAAGAGCACCTTAAAAGCCATCACAAGATGAAATCATGGTCCGAAGTGCCAATAAAGAAGATCAAACTGACAAGACAACAGATCCTCGATTGTATGTGGGTGTATACCTACAAACTAGACAAGAACCATCACTTGCTGAAGTGTAAGGCGCGACTCGTCGTCCGAGGTGACCAACAAAGGAATATTACCTCACAAGACACTTACGCAGCTACTCTCGCCAGCCGTTCATTCCGAATGCTGATGGCAATAGCAGCTCACTACAATCTGGAGCTCAAGCAATACGATGTCACGAACGCCTTTGTCCACGCAACCATGGATCAAGAAGTATACATGAGAATGCCCCACGGCTACCGAAAGCCCGGAACGATACTCCAGGTAAACAAGGCTTTATACGGTCTCCGAATCTCCCCTCTCCTCTGGCAAAAGGAATTCACATCAACCCTCAAGAAACTTGGCTTTCAGAACGTCCCTCACGAGCCATGCTGCCTAATTAAAGACGGAATTATCATATTCTTCTATGTCGACGATATCATTCTTGCATACAGCAAGCAGAAGGAGACTGAAGCCCAGCAAGCGATTCAACATCTTAGAGACAAGTACTCTATCACAGGTGGAGATGATCTTCAATGGTTTCTTGGAGTTGAAGTCATTAGGAACCGAGAGCAGCGCAAGATCCAGCTATCACAAGCAGCATACGCGGACAAGATCAGCCGCTTAGTCGGCAGAAAAGACATCCGACATGACACTCCAATGGCAGCCATTGAACTAAAGCCCCGAGACGGCCTAGCTACTCCATCAGAAATCAACAAGTACCAACGCAAGATTGGATCTCTGCTATATGCAGCTGTTACAACCCGACCGGACATCGCCTTTGCAACATCAAGACTGGCCCGATTCCTTATGAACCCTGGCACTGAGCACCATACAGCAGCTGACCGAGTTCTCCTTTACCTCCAAAGCACCAAATCAAGAGCCCTTGAGCTTGGTGGAGATGACTGTCTTGAAGTAGCGAGCGATGCCTCGTTTGCAGACAACACAATCGATAGAAAGAGCTCGCAGGGATACACAATCAAGTTATTCGGCGGTTTGATTGCTTGGAAAGCAAGTAAGCAAGATACAGTCACAACATCGACTACAGAAGCTGAGCTTCTTGCGCTATCACAAGTGGCAAAAGAAGCTATATTCATATCACGACTACTTAAGGAACTGCAAATCAATCTGCCTGAGGACACAATCACGATACAATGCGATAACACTCAAACCATCCGGCTAATCAATAATGAAGTCTCACGGCTGCAAACCAAGCTCCGGCATGTGGACATTCACAATCATTGGCTGAGACAGGAGGTGTCAAGAAGAAGTATTCGGGTCATCCATGTCCAATCGGCTGACATGCTAGCTGATGGCTTTACAAAGGCGTTGCCAGCCAACAAATGGACACAGTTTCTAAGCCAAATGGGCCTGGTAGAACTCACAGGAAGCAGAGAAATAACAGCAGCACGCCTTGAAGAGATCCAAAGCCAAATTGAGAAGCTAGAGATCGAACAGGCGTAGCTAGACGGCGATCAATGCTCCTTGTACACGACCTCGAGATTCACTAGAAGACAACGGAAGTGGTTCTTGTCCAGCTTGAAATGGTTTCCAAGCTGAGGGGGTGTGTCAGATACAAGCAGCGATCGTACGCGATACAGCATTGTAGCACAAAGCTCGGGTGTAACCACTTGGCACACACACACTACATAAAAAGGAAAAAAATAGCAAAGAACTTAATGATGAATACAATGAAAAACCTATCAACATACCTCATCGCATTTGAGCATTCTATCTGACAACTATATTATTTTTACTTAGGCTATAGCCTAAGTAAAAATCCTCCTTAAGTATAAAGTTATCTCTTTATTTAAGCTAGAGCTTAACTATAAGCTTAAGAATCTAATTAATATAGGCGTGTTATATTATCTTACTATTAGTATTACTTAAGATCTTATAGAAGGTAAGAGCTAACTTAAAGTTATCTTACTCCTACTTATCTTATTACTAGATATAATTACTATAGTAGTATTCTCTTAGCTTAAAGATAATATAGATACTACCTTAAAGGCTAAGAGCCTAGTATATGTTAAAGATCTAATCAAGTAGTTATAATATAAAGTAACTAGTATTAACTAGTTGGGCTCTTTAGAGTATTCTATAGATGTGTAGTACTAGGTTAGTTAAATATAGAAGTATTAGAAAGTAGTATACTTATAGATTATCTTAAGTTAATTACAATATGCTATAGGGGCCACATTATGTAATTCTATATACATAATTATCTTATAGGATTCCTATAAGGCCTCCTCTTCTCAGATTTAAGGACTATTTAGCTTAATCTTTAATAAATTTTAATAATAAACGTGATTAATTGTGTATTCTCTATTTTCCGCCTTTTTGTGTCCCTCTGCCAAGTGGTTACACCTAAGCGTTTGTGCTACCATCTAGGATCTCGTAACTAAGAGATTAACACGTGACATCTAACACCCTATTGGGCTTTACGTCTAACACCTCTAGGTTTTCTAGGTTTATCTCTATCCTATAAGACATAGTCTGTCTTAGCGTGGGTTTTCTAGGATCACGTAACTCTAGCGTTATTAGTTAGTTTAGAGGCTCGGCCTCTTCGTTAGTCGTCCGTGCCTCCTCCTACATCCTCATAACTGCCGCCCTTCCTACTTCTGTTCGTAACAGTATACTTTATTATAGAACCTAATATAATACTAGTCTATAGTATTAAAGTAGCGTTATAGTATAATAAAGGCCTAGGATTTTCTAGTAGTAGCTATAGTATTATTAACCTATCTCTTCTAGTATATAATATACTTAGAGTAGCTTATAGTATTACTTATTATATAAGAGATTATACGTACTAAGGCTCCTTTAATACTAGCCTTAAATCCTAGCTTAAGCTATAATAGCTTTCTTACTTTAAAACCTACTTCTTTTATAATCCTATCTATCTCCTTAAGCTGTCTATTTAAGATAAGTAAGGGCCTACTATAGTGCTTACCTGCCTTACTTCTATAGTACTTCCTATTAACGCTACCTAGTAAGATTATTACTTAACCTTATTACTTAGAGACTCTATTAAATCTAAATACGTCTGCTTTTAAGTGTAGAATGCTATAGGCCTCTATGTACTTAATCGCTCCCTAAACCTAGCTTTTTTTAGGCGTATTATAAGAATAACTATTATTCTAGTCTATTATAAAGAGGAGGAGAAAAAATAATATGTAGAGCGTTAGTAGTGTGGCTGCAAAGTTAGTTGACAGAGCACTTAGGTTTCAATTTTGGTGGGGCACGGACGCGCAGTGCGGCCTTTTTTTGCGCCCGCGTGCGGGGTAAAGCACGGCACTAGCGAGCGGATAGTAGAGGTAGTAGCAATAACGCTGCAGAACTTTGCAGTAGACGCACACAAACTTAGCGTCTTTGTGCTTAATAACGCGTACGCTAACGACACAGCAGTAAATAAGTTAGCAAGGTTGTACGGCTTTGTGGCCTTACATAATCGAATCCGCTGCGCTCCTTATACCGTAGTTTACCCCGTTGTGCACAGGACGGCGTTATGCGCGGTCCCGAACACCACAACCAGCAACAACTTGAGGCTCCTAAGATCTTTACAAGACTGTAAGTGTGGAACTGTTAACAATTAAGCCTCCTAACCTGTTATTAAAATCTTATCTATCTAACTAAGACTAGCGACGTGTAACTTTAATAATAGCGTGTTAAGCATTATAGGCGGTTAAACGGCATTTTACTAAGTATTCCTATTAATTTAATATAGTTTTTATATAGGGTGTGCTGTTTATGCAAAGAAAGTTAAAGAAAAGGAGGGTAGGCGCGAATACTAACTACTACAGTATAAATATATTTAGACTCTAAATATAGTCTACCTTTATACTTACTTGTAAGTTTAGCTCTAAATATTAACTAGCCTTATTTAATAGTGTGCTTTCCTAGGTTAAACATGGACATGCGAACAACTAAGACTCGCTTAATTAATATAATCCTAAGCAGTTTCTATCTAGTAATACGACACGCTACTATTTTTTTATTTCTTAACTACTAAAGTTTGCTATGCGTAGCTTCGTGCTCTTATCTATAATAACATTCTAGCTTCTAGAGCGTGATAGTAGTGAGGCGGCTGGTATTGTGAAGCTGATCCTGGTATGGGATACGGCGGCCTTGGGGCGGTGTGTGTTCGATTGAAAGAATAATGTTAGGTAGGTTGCGACTGAGGTGCGCATGTATAATATGGATGAGAAAGGCTTCCTTATTGGCATGCTCTCTAAGGTTAAGCGTGTTTTCTCTAGAAGCATGTATGAATCAGGAAGACTGAGGCACATCATCCAGGACGGCAATCCTGAGTGGATTACTACTATAGCTTGCATCTGCGCGGATGGTACGGCTCTTACGCCAGCGCTCACCTAACAAGCTGTCTCTGGTGCAATTCAAGATACGTGGTTACAGGATTTTGAGGCAGCACAACACCAAGCCTTCTTCACCTCATCGCTAAGTGGATGGACGAGCAATGATATAGTCCTGTAATAGTCGCGATGTTGGTGTGGTAGGCGACTCACTGGTGAAACATGGTAATTAAGAAAAGACTAACTAGTAAATTTTCTGTCAGCGCTATGTATATACTGATAGTAGGGTTCTCAGTTAGCCTTGAGCTCCGCCCCAAAGGCTTTCAGAGCTGCAGTCATACGATCTAGCCCTAATTTCAGATAATCTTGTTGATGGGCAAAGACAATCCGGAACCAGCCAGGCACATCGCTACCAAAGTCAAATCCCATTGCTAAGAAGATTCTGTGCTTCAGCAAGGTTGTCTGGAGTTTTTCTTCGAGAGTTCTCATGGCCTTCTCCAATGGTACACCTGCCTCCACCTGCGTCTTCACAACACTATCCACTTGTCTTCGAATGGGATCAAATAGGTTAACCCAAACGAAGATACCCGCATTGGCACCCTTTTTGTATGGGATCTGGTGACTTTCCAGGAACCGGGCTGTGAAGATATAGTTTTCTGCTAAGCGTAGGCGGTTCGTTTGGGTGAAGGACTGGACAAAGGGGTCGTCAGAGAGGATACGCGAGGAGACCAGGTCTGAGAGAGACGATGGGCAGGAAAAGTAGGAGTTTGCTTCAGCAGCACGCAGAAATGGGACGTTGTCCTGACTGACCAGACAGCCCAGTCTGATACCATTAGAACCAAAGTCCTAAACGAGAGTCAGTATATCCATTCTAGTGAAGATGGCCGAGTTTCATACTTTGCTCATTCCCCAGAGGGCATGCACAAGACTTGGGTCAATCAGACCCTCCTTATTGATAGAGAGAACTGACGTGAAGCTGGGGGCGTCGGGAGCGTCCGGGTTTTCCCAAATTGATAGGGCATAAATCTCGTCGGCGATAAGATGGAGATCGTACTTTTGGCAGAATCGCATGTAGGATTCAAGGACCTCGCGAGTGTAGCAACGACCTAAAGTAATTTGTGAGAAATTGTCTTAAGATATTAAGGCACTTATTTACCTAAGGGATTGTGCGGATTGCAAAGCAAAAGAGCTCTCACACGAATGCCCCGATTTTGGGCATCCACGATGGCCTTTTCGTAAGCTTCCACTGACTTGACGCCGAGAGGGTCTTCTTCTCCGAAAGGAACACTAATTATTTGCGCCCTTGGCACAGGTCAGTAAATTTCGAATTACGGATACCCAGATGTCCATTCTTAGGACACGTGGCAATAGTCACTCACCCGACTCGGTAGCCCAAATCCATAGTAAAATTGCCGTAATAGGGTTGCGCAAGTAAGACGCCGTCATCCTTGTCGCAGATCACGAACCCGGAAAGTTCGACTGTTTGGCCCACACCAGAGGTTATAAGAAGCTGGTTTTTCGTGACTGGATTAAAGGGAGCAAAATTGCGGTTGATGAACCTTGCAATCGTGTTGCGAAGACGGTGGGAGCCGGAGAAACCGTCCCCGTAAGTTAAAGAATGACTGTCGATGCTGAACTATCAGGATCATAAGAATGCAACCTGGTGATTTTGGGAGCGGCAGATTTCCGCATGTCACACTCACATTCTTAGTCATGTGCTCTATTACCTCCCCATGCATCAAGGTCTATACATCATTAATATCTAAAGCTTTTGAAAAAAATGAGATAGGTAACTCACGTTTTCGGCAACGCCTAAACTAACATAACCGCCAGGGTTCTGCTCTGCATGCCACAAGTCGCAGACTACATCTAGCAGTGGAATCTTGCTCTTCGGAGCGGCGAAAACCTCGCCCCTGGTGGAAAGATTCGACTTTGAGGATGCCATTGATACCTTGAATAAGATATGCGGCGGTAATAGAAAGGAAACAAAGTGCTGTATTCGATGCCTGATTTATTCAAGTAGAAGAGCCAACAGTAATTGATGACTTACTATGCAACTCTTTATTCTCAGGAAGGTATGTCAATTCATATGAAGAGACGGCCGGAAGTTTTTAGTATTTAATAATGGTCAACTATCGTACCAGTTTTGATATCAGTAAGGAAAGGACATTACTGACTTGCAGTGGTAGCTTCATGTTATAACCATTTCTAGCTTATAGGGCGTGGTGGCATGTCACTTTGCACTCTTCACAGTTCGGATGTCTGGTGCGGCAAATGTTCTAACCAATCAAAAGTCTTATACGGCTTACATGAGGCTGTTACTTAGCCAAGCACTCTTTGCGCTAGACACCGAAGCCAGAGCGGAGATTGTACTCACATCCAAGGCCAAGGCAAAACATGCCACCAGTCCTGCTAGCCGTCGTTTGGTTCCTGGGCCTCGGCATTTCAACGGCTCCAACGATGCCTTTTGTGCTATGTACGATGTTCCAACAGGCAAGGACGGAAAGAACAGCGACAGCTTGAGGTTCTTCGTCTTCCAGTCGAAATCCGGTGTCAGGTGGCTCCACGAGGCCTCCGGAAAAGATGCAGGTGCAGCGAGCTGAGGCCCACATCGTCTAAACTCTTCACAGCTAGCACTCCTGAAATCACCGCCATTTCCATTATCAAAGACAATCTGATCGCATCTGCACTCGACATTGACTCAGACAAGCTCAAGAAATGAAGACTCCATTAAGAATAGCTATACTTCAGTGCGACACCTTGCTGCCCGAGGTCATTGCAGAATATGGTAAATACGACCGCATCTTTACGACTTTGCTTGAAAGCGCTGCCAAGGGACTCGGCTTATCGCCGAAGCAAGATTTAGAACTACGCGCTTTCGATGTTGTTACCGCACAGGAATACCCGAAACTTAGAAATATAGATACTGTTCTGATTTCTAGGTTAAGTTTGCGTTCTTAGCAGATTTAAATCTCTTCGTGTCCGCTGACCAGTGTGGTTTTCAATCCTGCCAATCCTTACCGAGGTTCACCCCATACCGTGTCCGTGCGCGCAACGCCCGGAGTCGCGCAACGCCCGCGAACCACCCCAACAGGTCACCCAAAAATGAGGCTGTAGAGCCACACACAATAGCTATTATCACGAGATTTTATGGTGGAGTAGTATAGTGATGCTTGCGATCAATTTAGCCTATTCAAATCTTTCTGGAAGGTTGACTCTGCGGCCGAGGCGCGTGGTGACAGCTAGGGCGGGAGGAACAGCCTCTGTAGCTGCGCCGCCACCCACAGCATCAACCACACGTTTCTGACGCTTGTTCTTCTGTGTGGGTGGCTATAAAGCCTTCCTCTTACCCTTTTGGGATAATTGTAGAGCTTCTTCAGCGGTGCGCGCTGCTCGCTGACGCGCGCGTTCAGCTGCTTGTTCAGCCTTCTCAGCCTTCGCCTTCTCCCTCTCTATCTTAAGTACCTCTCGCGCAACACGCTTCTCTTATTCAAGCTTCTCCTTATACAGCTTATTAGACTGCTTCAACTCCTTTATCTTAGCTTTTTTGAGTTGTTCCTCCTTCTCCTCACGCTCCATCACTCTCTGACGAAACTCAGCCTCACGCCTCTTACTTAGTGACTAGAAAACAGCTCTACTATAGTACTCCTCGCGCTGTTAGAGAGGCAAGACCTGTTACTTCTTCTTATACTTCTTCTTAGTAGTTAACGCCTCCTTAAGGCCCTTCATCTTATAGTGGAGTAGCTTATTTTGAACTAAGAGATAGTAGAGTGAGCGGCCAAGCTTCCGTAACTCCTTACTGCGCTCATCCTTTACTGCAGAGCGAATAAGCGACTATACTTTAAGCTAATCCTCTCTGCTGTAGCACAAAGTAGAGGACTCTTATAACATTAAGGCCTCTAAGGCGTTGTTAGTAAATCTATTAAGGATTTTGTTAGGGTTAATAGGTGCTATACAGCAGCAGTAGTAGTAGTAGCACTACTACTAGCAAGCGCTGCGGCTTTCTAAGCATAACCTGTAAGTGTATACAGAAACATATAAACTAGCAGCACAGTATAAAGCTTACACGCTAGTCCTCTGCCTCTGCGACCTCGCACTAGGAGCACGCTACGTAGCTATAGAGGCTAGTTAAGGTGCAGACTTTTTTCCGCGAACGGTGCTACGTCTGGTACTTTGTAGTACAGGCCGAGCAGCAGGCGCAGGATCAGGAGCAGGAGCAGACGCAGGAGCAGGAGCAGGAGCAGGAGCAGGAGCAGGAGCAGGAGCAGGAGCAGGAGCAGACGCAGGATTAGACGCAGGATCAGCCGCAGGATCAGCCGCAGCAACAGCAGAGAAAGCAGCCAGGTTACCAGGAGACGCTTACTAGCTTAGTAGCTGAATGGACAGCTATTAAGCGTCAGGACCGAGAAGCTATTAGCTAAATCGCTAAGGAGGTTTCTCTCTACAACTATACTAGCTAGTTTAAGCAGACGCAATAGGAGCAGCACCTTAAGGCCTACCTAGACTAGAAGCGGCTCGCCTACGCTGTACAGCTGCTAGGCAACAACGAGCTAGCACTACAGGGCGCGGTCCGCCGCGTTAAGGAGGTGGTAGAGCAGGCGGTTAAGGGACTTAGCTCGCTATCCCTTAAGACGCTACGCTGGCTACGCAGTGCAAGTCTACAGCGGTCTAATATACGCCCGCTAGGTTGTATACAGAAGACAGCAAGCTAACATCGCGCGGCAAGGCTCTAGGCACGACTAATCTGCTACTGCCTACAGCTGATTACTTCTAAGGAGGAGGGGGAGGAGAGGGAGGAGGAGGCAGGCAGGGTACTGCAGTATATCGCCCGCCTATTCCCCTAGTACGGCGGGCAGAAGCAGGAAGCTGTAAAGCTCTAGAGGCTGCTAACAGTTAGCGACCGCAGTAGTAATACAAGCGAACAGCAGAGAGCTATCCTAAGTCTATCTAAGGCGCTGTTCTGCTAGGAAATATACTACTAGCCTTTTAACAGCAGCCTAATCTACTTCCTAGCTGCGCTAGGTATTAACCTAGATATAAACTAGCTACGCAACGCCTTATAGTTTACTACTCTTCTTAGCTCTCTTATCTACTGCGTACGCGTGCTTACTACTAAGGCCTTCCTCCCCTCTGCCTAGCGCGTAGAGCAGGGTACTACTACGATAGCTACTCTACTATAGTAGCGAGCGCACTATCTTGTTAATAGCTTATATAGCCTAATAAACGTTATAATTAGCCTACTTACCTACGCTAAGTATATCTCTCTACGTACGCTAGGTAGTATTGCAGGCAGTATGTAGTAGTTACCTAACTGCCAGACGTTCTTCCTTAAAGGCCGGCCTATCAAGCTAGAGCGCTTTTACGCTATAGCGCAAGGGATTATAGCTAAGGTAGAGAAGGTTCTATAGGAGCAGCTACTCTAGATAGAGGAGGAGAGCTAGCAACGCTTTATTAACCTAGTAGTAATCTAAGATAATATGTCTATAGTAGAACAAGGCGCCTACTTCCTATTACTAGCTTAGCTTAACAAGGGTAGTAACTAGAGTCTTGCACGGCTAGCTAGCGTGCGAGCTACACAGCAGCTATATAAGTAAGGAGAAGAATAAGAAGGTAATTAGGCTAAGGCGTCTCTGCAGTAGCATAGGAAAAGGGTACAGTAGTATCTACAGTACATAGGTTACTTCCTAGAGCTGCTTTACCTCGCGGTGTATATTACAGGCGGGCAGCTAGCGCGCAGGCCTAAGCTACTATCTATTTAGTAGCGTAATAGGGTACTCTAGGATTATAACCTCTACGTAATTAATAGGCAGGTAACACTAGTAACCTACTACTATAAGACACAGGCGCAGTAAGATTAACCTAAGGTAGTACCGCGGTTCCTGCTAGAGGCGGTAGGGCAGTTAATCGCTGCGTATCTACTCTACATTTAGCTACTACAGGCTATACTACTTACTAGTTAGAGTAAAGCTACGTCTACCTCTATATGTAATTATCTCTAGATAGATAAAAGTAAGCTCTAGGATATAGACAGGCTTATACGTGCTCTAGCGCTAGAGTTAACTAAGCTACTAGGCGCGCGGCTAACAGTTTAGGAGTACTAGCACGCAGCTGTAGGTATTAGACGTAAGGTAGTAGGAGAGTAGTTCGCTGTAAGCTACTGCTAGGAGGAGAAGAAGTAGAAGCAGCGCAGTAGCTATTAAGGTTCGCGCTAGGCAGATAGTAGTAGTAATAGCGAGGAGGACAAGGAGGATCTGCTTAAGCTATAGAGCGGGCGTAGGACAAGAGCAGGTATAGTAGCCTATACTATGCAGGCTAATATAGTATAGGAGCTAAGCGTACGCTTAATTAACGTGTTCTGTACGTTAAGCTGTGCCTAGCAGGCCTTCCTTAGCTTCCCTCTATAGGGAGAGGTAAGTAAGAAGAGGAAGCGGGATTAGAGTAGCCTAACTAATAGTGTTAAGCTGCGAGAGAGGCAGCAGAGGCAGCAGGCGCAGGAGGCACAGCAAAGACAGCAGTGGGAGCAGTAGCAGCAGATGCAGCAGATGCAGCAAAGGTAGCAGTGGGAGCAGATGCAACAGATGCAACAGATGCAGCAGGTGCAGCAGAGGCATCAGTGGGAGCAGTGGCAGCAATGGCAGCGGATACAGCAGACGCTGCAAAGTTAGCTTTATAACCTATCGTAGCAGGAGCAGCAGTAGTAGTAGTAATAGTAGTAGCAGATTAGGTAGCAGAGAAAATAATAATAAAGGCAGCAGCAGCAGCAGCAGGAAGAGGCAGAGGCAGAGGCAGAGGCTGAGGAGCAGCAACCGATAAACGATAGCGAGGTAATAGACGCGTTTATTAGCACAGTAGGCTGTCGAAGAGTAGTAATGAGTCAGTATATAGACGGCAGGCGATTATCTTGCAGATAGCTACAGGCAAGAGTAGATACAGGAGTAGACGGCGCAGCAGACAGGGCAGCAGAAGGCGCAGAGATAGCGTTCTGCGATAACTGTGAGGAGCAGGAGTATGGAGGGCAGAAACAGTAGCAGAACGAGGAGCAGCTACAGGCGAGGCAGGAGCAGGTAGTACGGGCGAAGCTCGATGAGCTATCGCAGACGACGTGTCTATACTGCTGGGGTATGTTGCATGAAGTATTTAGGAGGGAGGAGGGCAAGGCGGCAGTACAGCAGCAGGAGGAGGAGGAGGAGGAGGAGGAGGAGTATAAGGCAGGGCAGCAAGTAGAGGAAGAGGCGGAGCAACAGACTGAGCAACAAGCTGAGCAGCAGGCCGAGCGGCAGGCTAAGCAGCAGGCCGAGCAGGAGATTGAGCAGAGAGAGCGCGAGGCGGCAGTACATAGTCTGTGGCAGTGTCCGCGACTTAGGCAGGAGGGGTTACAGGAGATAGAGGAGCTGCGGAAGAGGGTTCGATATAGCAGAGAGGTTCGAACGTGCTGGAAGTGCAGACTGCCAGAGAGTCTCTGCGGTAGAGAGTAGGGTAGGAGGCAGGTAGATTGCGCATAGCTGAACGTAGCGATAGCAGTACTATATGGGCTACGAGCAGCAGTAGAGGCAAAAGTAAGGCTAGAGGTAGGTAGAGGAATTCAAGATAGTAGGCTTTGGGAGGTAGGATATCAAGGGCAGGTAGATAGTAAGGAGGAGCTAGGTAGATAGATAGGAGAGGTATATTAAGATAGGCGGATTTTTAAGCATATTACTAGTAAAGGAGTAGCTAGTATTATATATAGTATCTTAGAAGAGGAAAGAAGAAAATAGATATATTTTATATAGTATTTATAAAAGAATAGTTAACTAGTTTAAATAAGAAAAAAGAAGAAGAGAGTAAAGTAATTTAATATAAGATATGAGAAGGAGAGTAGAGAATAGCTAGCTACGTTAAATAAGAAAAAGAAGAAAGAGAGTAAAGTAATTTAATGTAAGACATTAGAAAGAGAGTAAAGAATAGCTAGCTACTTTAAATAATATATAAAATAGCTATAATTAGGTTAATTTTAAGAAAAGTTAAGTTTATATATAAGTCTTGGTAGAAAATACTATATAAATAACAATAGTAAGAAGCTATAGTATATAAAATTATTCTAGAAATATAGTAGTATAACTTTTATAGTAGTATAATAAGAAGTTATTAAAATATAAAAGTTAAAACATAAAAAAAAAGAAGAATAAAAATATTAGAGTTAATAATTAATAATCTTATAGTAAAGAATAGTTTTTAAAGTAAAGTAGATAAAATAGTAGTAAAGAAGAAAGTAGTAGGTAAAGTAGCAGTAAGTAAAGCAGAAGTAAGTAAAGTAGAAGATAAAATAGTAGTATTGTCAGAATTTTAATGAATGTGTTGGTCAGAAAATTGATTATTCATTTATTGTTGTTCTGTCTGTTCTATTTTATAGCTCCTCTGCTTCTGAAGGTTCCGTAGATCGCAATAGTTATCGGTCCTACTATTTATCGCTCTTTCCTTGTATTTAATAATCTGACACACCCCCTTAGCTTAGAGTAATCTTCTAAGCTGTTATAAACTTATATCTTATACAATTATTAGATCCTCTATTTAAGTCTGTATGTCTTTAAGTTTTAACTCTTTTACTAAGGCTGGTTTCTTATTTACTAGTCCTAATTAATTAAAAAAGTTCTCCTATTTATTTAAGGGCAGCGCTTTAGTAAGTCTATCTGCTATTATTTGTAAGGACTTTACGTATTTAACTTAAATTTGTCTAAGTAATACTTCCTGTTATAGCTAGTAATTGTAGATGTCTACATGTTAAAGTTTAGTTTAGAGTTTTGCAATCTCTTCTGTAATAAGTTAAATTATCTGTGTATTATCGCATTAAAT
The DNA here is from genome assembly GCA_003313425.1 of Pseudopyrenochaeta lycopersici. Taxonomy (NCBI): domain Eukaryota; kingdom Fungi; phylum Ascomycota; class Dothideomycetes; order Pleosporales; family Pseudopyrenochaetaceae; genus Pseudopyrenochaeta; species Pseudopyrenochaeta lycopersici. The sequence continues at coordinate 39,096 of NHZP01000108.1, forward strand.
TGTAATAGTTAACTCTGGCAATAATATCTAGAGCTCCTTAAGAAGTCGCGAGGTAAAGATAGCTTCCTTTGCTACTTAGGAGAGTGCGAGCAGTTCTGCTTTAGTCGTTAAGGTAGTAACTGTGTCCTGTTTACTTACTCTCTAGGTAACAAGACTACTAAATAGCTTAATTACATAACCTTGCGAACTCTTTCTATTAACTACATTATCAGCAAATAATGCGTTGCTGGCTACTTTAAGCTTATCGCCTCCTCCTAATTAGAGTGCTCTTAATTTTATTGCTGTAAGGTAGAGCAGGACTCTGTCTACAGTCCCCTAATGTTCCGTGCCAGGGTTAATAAGAAAGCGTGTAAGGCGAAATATTATAAAGGCGATATCTAGTCGTATTATAACAGCGGTAAATAGTAAGGAACTAATCTTACGCTAGTATTTATTAACTTCTAAAGGTAATGCTAATCCCTCTCGTAGCTAAAGTTTAACGCTTACTATTAGGGTATTATATTAGATATCCTTTCTATCTGTAAGTCTGCTAATTTTGTTAGCATAGGCTAACTAAGAGAGTTAAATTAATTGTTATTCTTAGTCTCTAATAACTTTAACCCTGAGGAACTATTACAGGTCTTCTCTACCAGTAAAGGTGTATCTTTCTTAAAGAGCCTTAATAGTTTGTTAAGCTTCTACCTCCTTCTTCTAGTAATAGGCTAAGATAATATTATTAACGTAAAAGAAGATAATAATACTATCCTTAATTATACAGCAGGCCTTATGCAGTACTTGTTTAAAGCCTAGTTTAGTAAGAGTTAAGATAAATTCTTTCTGCTATAGGAGCAGTAAAATTTAAAGACTGTAAAGTACCTTTTTAAGCTTAAGGATTATTCTACGCTTCTAGTATCCTTATAGCATTCTTATGTAGATTTCTCTATCTATAGTTGCATGCACGAATACGTTAGTAACGTCGTACTATTTAAGTTCAAGGTTAAACTTAGCAGCAATTGCTATAAGCATTCGAAAAGACCTGCTTGCTAAAGTAGCTGCGTATGTGTCTTATAACGTAATGTTTTATTACTAATTACTACAAATAACTAGTTGTGCTTTACATTTAATAAGGTAATAGTGTTTGTCTAATTTGTAAGTATACACCTACATGCAGTCTAATATTTAGTAGCCTTTCTATTTAATAGGAGTAATTAGTACTTTAGCCTAGGACTTTATTTATTTATAGCTCTTTAGGTGTTCTTATTTAGCTTCCTTAAATATTTTATATAGAGGATAATCTTTAAGCTTTAAGTAAGTTATTAGTAGAGGTAGTAATTAGTTTTAGTAAGGCTTCACCTCCTTTGCTAGTATTCTCTTCAGCTATGCCTTATTAATAGGCTTACCTTCGTGTTCCCCTACGTGCTCTGCTTAAGTACTGGCTATAAATGCTGCCGCCTATAGTTCTGTTTTTGACGAGCCCTGTGTTATTATGCTATTACCTTTAAGTTTGTTAGTCTACGCCTGGCTAAGGAGAGCTATAGGTAGCAGAGTGTCTAGCGGCGTTAGGTATAAGTCTATTGCTTTTCTACTTTAGTAACCTCTTAACTTTTAACCTTATAGACTTAAACTCTCTCCTATTATTATATTGTCTTCGTAGAACAACCTAGTCTTAGGCTGTTCCTGTTACAGTAGTATAGGCAGTTTAATTGTTTTTACCTACGTTGTAATCTCCTGTAGGGTGTTGTGCATAAGGTTATCTATAAGGTCTTCTATTTTACTACTAAACACTATGCTTTTATTAAAGACTACGTCTCTTATACTAATAACTTTAGCTAGTAATAGGATCTAAACTTAGTAGATGTTTATAGATTAATAGCTAATAAGATAGCTAATCTAGGCCTTTAGATCTAAGCGTTGCAGTCGCGACTTTCCTTAGTAGGTATTGTTAGTTATTGTAAATGCCTTGCAGCTATATGCTTTAAGATAAGCTTAGTTTAGTTTCTGTAGTCTAGTAATAATACTATTTATAGCAGTAACTCTTATAAAGAATACCTTATATAGGCTTTTCTAGTAGTTTAAGTAGTTTAGCGTTCTATTATATAGGTATACTGCCGCTCTTATAATTTCTAGCTATAGTTCCTAAGGAAGATTAGTATCTAGTTATATCGTGCGTGCCTTTTCTTTTATTACACCCCGTAAGCGTTCTCCCCTACTATTCTGTAATTAGGTATTAGGAGTAGAAGGCTTAACCTTTATACCTTTAGACGTGTACTATCTCTTAACTTCTAGCTTAATAGTTACTATCTTATTATCTATCTTAATAACTTTTACAGAAATATTAAACAGTGTATATAGGAAGTAAGTAAAATTATCTAGTAATTAAATAATAGATTATGCTAGTCTGTTATTAGTAATGTAGAAATCTTAGTTATATACTAAGAATTAGTTAGTAATAAGTATTTAGGTCTTTTCTTTTAAGTAGCTCCTAACTTCGTAGTTGTAAAAGTTAATCGCGATTTATTCTCCTAGTCCTTCTTTACTTAGTTAAGGTTCTCTGCAGATCCTACGCTTTAATTTAGCTCTCCTATATATATTATACTTAACTGTAGTAACGCCTTTAATGCGCATCCCCTTAGATTATTAGACGAGGTGTTTAATTACTGCGGGCCCTAGATACCCTAGGCGCTTATACTATAGTATTACACTTACTCTTTGTAGCGACTGCTTAGTTTAAGAGTTAAATCGGGTGTAAAAGGCACTATTATTTGCATCTAATTACTTAAGTACCTATTAGTTATATGCTTCTGTTAGGTATGCGATAATAGAGTTGTCCTATCTCTTTAACGACGTAGGTTTATTCTTATTATCCTACTAAATTCCTTGCTATCTAAGTAGTCTAAATAAGACGAGGTTGTATAGAATCTCTAGGCAGAAGGTAACGTTCTCTAATTAGAGTATCTCTGTGCTATATAGTAACTTGACTTTAATATGTACAGTACTATGCCCTTTAATCTATATTTGTGCGTTACCTGTCTACACGCAGTTACTAGGGATAGGTAGACAGAGGTAAGTTAGGCGTTGCGCTATATTACAGATATGTATTGTCGCGCCTAAATTAAGGATAAATGTATTCTTTAGCGGATACAGTTAGTTCTTTATTAAGAATACTAACGCAGTATACGCGGCTTTAATTATTAATATAAGTCTTCCTTTTAGTTAATCTTTTAAGGCTTTAGGTGTTAGTGTTTACGAATTCTTAATTAGCAGCGTCTTTAATTATTAGCGCTTTAAGTCTAATAATTTAATTAGCTTTAGGTTATACTTTCTTTTATACATAATAAGTTTAGCTATCCTTAAATCTAGTGTAAACCACGCAGGTGCTCTATCTTTATTTAGATAGAAATAATTAAAAAGATTATAGCGCTGTTTATAAGCATAGTATTTTATGCCTTTAACTACTACTGTATCCTCTAGAGAGGAATACTTAGATCTAGTACTACTTTACCTAAATTTACGTTTTCTCTATATTCTACTATAGTTCTTACTCTATAAGGCTGATAATACTTCTTTAGCTATACTAGAGGCGTCCCTCTATACGCCCTAGTTAGATTTACTGCTAGCGGGGTATGCAGCGTCTCTAGCAGTAAAAGCGCTCTTCTGCTTACCCTTTTATAGGTAGGAGCGGCTTATATACTCCTAGAAGAGTTTTATTATTTCTTTTTTATTATAGTCTAGGTTACCTCTAGCTACCTAGCTAGAGAAGGTAGTTACCTACATAGGTGCTACCTTTTCTACTACTAACAAGAAATCTTCTATAATATTATTATCATGTTATACCTCCGCGACTCCTTCAGTCTTAGCGTTAGTTACTGCTTAATTGTATTCTATAAGCTAGATATCCTAGTTTACTAGGGTCCTTATTAGCTTCAATGCATTATAATATCTTATTTGTGCTCGTTAGCGTTCTTCGAGTAGGTTAATTTCTACTGTCCTTTAGATATTAATAATCTATCAGCGAATCGTGGTACTAGGGAGGCAGCAGTTACGCTGAATATGCGCTGATACTGTGCTCTAAATATGCGTTATAAGTAACTAATAGTTAGCCCGTTCTCTGTCGTATTTCTTCTTGTTAATCTTATAGGCTTTAAGCTGTACCTTGTAGTTATCTTAATTAGCCTTATATATTTCCTAGCTTTTAGGTAATAAGTCTAATAGTTTTATTAGTGTAGCTGGAGTTGCATTAGTTTAGGACGGGTTTGATCTTGTTAGCTAGCTTAATAATCTAACCTAGTTACCCTAAGAGTTTGACAACGCGCTGGGTGCTAGTTATTAGACTACAGCTAGTACGTAGTTAGCTAATTGTAGTAGGACTAGGGGGATTAGTTCTAGTAAAGGTTCTCTAGTTCTATTAGGGTCTGCGATTGCCTATACGTCGTAGAACTCTACTTTTACTTTAAGTTGTAGTAACTATAGCGTGTAGTTCGTGTAGTTAGTAAGGATAATCGTAGCGTTACGTACGCTAGTAATATTTACGTAAGATATAGTCCTCGCTTGTTATAGGGTTAGTAAGACTCTTAATTATTAGAATTTAATAAATCTTTTTAGTTATAATCGTGGATCCGAATTTTGTTAGTTCTGTTTTCTCTCCTTTTTAAACACAGACCTGATACATCGATGATACATAGCTGATACTGTCTACGATGCAGTATTCGTATACTTCAGTTTTTATGCCTCTTATCTGACAAAAATAGTTACTTGTGTAACTCTTACGTTATTATACGATATTATAATCTTAGTAATTAATTACTAAACTAATCTCTATGCGGAGAGTAACAGTTCTAGTTAAATAGCAGTGTGAGGAATGGATGGATTTGGCGGCGCATCCATTGCCAACTGGTAGTTGGATGGATGATAGAAAACTTTCTGGAAAAATCCGAATTTACTTATACGAGGCGAGGTTACAGGGTTTTTTTTACCGCTATATAGGTGCTATCTCCGTTTCTTTAATTATAATAATATTTGCCTTATCCTAAGAATGTAAACACTGAGCTGCTTGTATCGTAGGCTGCTTAAGATAGTTGCGACGGGTCGTGATTATAAGCCCTATTTAGCTAAATACACGCTTAGGCTTATCGCTTATTACTAGAATTAAGAGAATATTGAATGCTATTTGAGCTAGATGCGGGTACTCCTTAATACTAATAGTCCGCTACTATTTAAGTAGAAACTTAAGCTTAATTAGCTCTTAGTTGCTATATCGCTTAAACTTATCTAGGACAGCTGCTTTTTAGTTGTTACTTCGTGCCTTAGCTAAACTTTTTGCGCAGTTATAAAATGTCTCTAGCGTATTAGGTTTATGTATTGTAGTCTTCTTTGCTAGTAATATAGCATCTAAGACAGGTAGTTACTTATAGGTTAAACTCTATAGCGACTTAACTGCTTTTCAGCCGGCTGTAATCCACAACTTATTATTTGCCTATTAAGACTTAATAACCTTCTAGGTGTAGGCAGGATGTAGCACGGCAGCCGTAAGATGTGCCAGTAAGTCGTTAAGTTTTACGTAGTACTCTTCAGCTTTATTAAGTGCAAGTTTAATCTACGTAACAAAGTGCTATTAGCCTTTAGTTGTAGCTAGTAATGCATGTTTATAACGTTTATAAGCGGCCGTAAGTTCCTTAATAATAAATTTAAGATTAAATTAAACTTTGCTAATCCTACAGGACTTACTATCACCTAGCTGACCTTTAAGGTCTATTATTATAAGCTAGTAAGGCTCTAGCAGTTTTTAATACTAGGTTAAGATCTCCTAGTCTTCTAAATTAAGCGTATCTTTTAGAATAGCATTCTAAGAATAATCCTCGTCTTGAATCTAGCGTCCTTTAGACTTCTTTTGTATAACACGTTAGCGCTCAGATAATAAGAAGTCTTCAAAAGGGGCTCGGAGTTTAAGGAGTATCTTAATCTTGTCGTAGACGCTGTTCCAGCGTGTGTTATTGCTTCTGTAGAGCTTACGCGTTTTAATCGTATTCTATTCAGTTAAGTTAATAATAGACTTAAAGTATTTAAGTTGGGCCTGGTGCCACCGTTTTTGTCTTTATAGACTTGCGTATATCTAAACGACTAGATTATAAGCCTTGCTAACTAGTCCTATTCGCCTCTATTAATTTAACTCTTTCTTTAAATTTGCTGGCACTAACCTTTCGAATTCGAAGAGGTTCTTATTAAAGCTGAATAAGAGATAGCAGGTAATAAGGTTAATAATATAGCCTGCACAGCGCAGGCGGCGCTCGTTAGGATCAAAGCTAAATTCTTCTCTAATTACTTTTATTACTAAATTATTACTCGAAGTATTATCTAGTACAAAAAAGCTAAGTCTGTCTTAAATACTAAAGTCCTTAATCACGGAAATAACCTGCTCCGCAATATCTATACCCGCATGCGAGTTAGTTTGCTCAGGTGTTGCTAGCAGTATTATTTAGTTCTTAAATTCCGCATTAATAAAGTAAGTAATAATGCCGTTAAGCGAGAGGTAATTTCCAGAGGTCTAGAGGTTAAAGGAAATGTGGATCTTACTAACAGAATCCTGCAACTCCTGTTTAACTTTAGCCTTATAAATCCTATCGCCTTTTATAATCTAGTCTTTAACAGTCTTTACAGTAGGTATTATATCTTTTGCGCAGGGCGAGAGATAGGCAAGAAGGTCGCGAAACAGCTTACTATTAACTTGCCTAATTAACACATTGTTATAGACAATCCAGCGAATAAGAAGCTTTAGAAGGTAGCTTCATCAAAGGCTAATGCTAGCGCATTTAATATCTCTTGCTCTTAAGACTTATTTGTATCTAAGGCTGCTAGCACTGATATACCCCTTCTTTTAAAAGGGATAATTTCTCTCTCCTTATTCTAAGTTTTGCTGTAAACTTAGCGGATGTGTTTAACTACATTCGTGCTTCCGCCGTCGACCTTGTAATAATAAGCGTGACATGTCTGTAAAATTAGGTTAGAAGTATGGCAGCAGACACATAGCCACCAGCGGGCGCTAGTCTCAGTATATTCAATTAGTACGCTAAACTTCTAGATAGGTGAGTTTAGCCTAGCCGTACGCCTCGAGATTGGAATACTAAAGCCAGGAAGTTAAGACTAAATAACACTATTGTATTTAAATTTTAATCCCTTAATTAGTGAGGCGTCGGCCGTACGCGCTTTTGTGCTCTACTCTAACTTAAAAGTTGGCTCTGTTGAGATGTCTGAAGCAATATCAGAAACACTATCTAGTGATGACTTTACTAACAACGTTAGTAAAGACAGTAACGAAGGTTGCTTAGAATAAGCTTGCTAAGCCTTCTTTATAATATAGAACCCTTTTTAATATAGAAGTCTAGAGAGTTTGTACGTATAGTACAGAAAGTTATATAGAAAAAGGTTAATAGTATAAGATATGATAGGTCCGCGGTGGTGTCTATAGATATAGTGATAGTATTATTAAATGTGATAGCCCCTAAGCCCCTGCATATAATATTAAATATAATATTAGATGTGATATTGAATGTGATATTGAATGTGATATTGAATGTGATATTGAATGTGATATTGAATGTGATAGTGGATGTGATAGTGGAGGCAACGTACTATACCGATGCCTTGAAATGGATGGATTGGGATATCCATTCTGTATCTGGATAACCGAGATTTGGATGGCTTTTCCAAACACATCCAATTCAGATCCATCCATTCCTCACACTGTTAAATAGTAACACTTATTAACTATATAGGTCTTTAACGCTGACCTAGCTGTTAATAGACACAATTAGTAAATATAAACGTAGTTATTATTAGTTACACGTCTAAAGCTATATTAGTGTAGAGTTATGCAGCTTTAGGAGGTGCTGTGAAGAATCTTAAAAGCTATCAGTGAGGATAGCCAATAAGATTACAAGGTTGGTTCTCCTGGATAGAGTGAGGGACTAGATAGAAGAGGGTTTAATACTAAGACAGTAAGAGGGCGCTTCTATAAAGAGTACTAAGGGTTAAGAATAATTAGTATTGCTATTACTATACTATAGAGTATAATATTAAGTTAAACATACTAAGCTATAGGGGCTTATTATAGTAATCTATATACAGGTTGTCCTATAGGATCCTATAAATCCTATCATAGGTTTTCTTAGGATTCTATAGAATCTGTGGGATATATGTAGTATCCTAGAGAATCCTATAGGGGCCGTCGCTAAGCTTTCTAGGACACTAGTTCCTACTAGGCTAGCACATGCGTTATAGCTTTAGGCCACAAGTAAGCCCTTTTTAAGCTGCGCGTCCCCTTATTCCTTAGATCGTAATACTATCTCCCCTCCTACTGTTTATGTCCCTATAAACTAACTAATAAGTTGTTGGCGGGCAGCAGGCAGGAGGAACTAGGTTGATTCCTATCAAATGAGACACAAGGGAACTATATACCCTGTGGATGCTTATATAACAGAGCACGTGAGGAGCTAACCGTGTTGGCTAACACACCCCCCCAGCTTGAGTGAATGAAGAGCAACGAAAGCTGTAAATGAGTGTCCTTAAGCGTCTGCCTCTACTGTAGTTGGTAGTACCACCCCCCCCAGGTCCTGCAGACTGAGAGCAGTACTCTCTGATTCCTCTCGAATCCTTGATAGGTCACTTAGTCCTAGCTGGCGTACGAAGTCAGCGTGCTTCTGTCGACTAAGGATCTTTGTAAGGCTATCAGCTAGCATCTCTGTAGTAGCCTTCTAGTCTACCTGCAGTCTGCCTTCTGCTACCTCCTGACGTAACCAATAATAATGTACGTCCACATGCTTCAGCTTCGTCTGAAGCTTGTTAACTGCTTTTGTCACGATTAAGATAGTCTGCTAGTTATTACACCACAGTGCTAGTGTAAACTCAGGGTTAAATTAAATAGCTTGAAAGAAGCGTTGCTACTATTCTATCTCTAATCCTGCAAGGGATAGAGATAGTAGCTCAGCCTTAGTAGTCAATTTTATAACTAATCGTTAGACTGTTGCCTTCTAGTTGATAGGCAGTCTATATAGTTTAAAGATGTAGCCTTAAGAGCTTCGGCGAGTTTCAGGCTTATCTGCGAAGGCCGCATCTAATGCACCATAAAAGAGAGGTTCTTAGCCTAGCTCCTGCTGAGCTGGTAATGTGATGCTAGTTATGCTATGCTGGATGTCCCCTAACGCTCAAATAGCTAGGTGCTTTGTGCCTATTAGGTATCTCTACACATAGTTGGCAGCGTGCAGGTGCTTTTACCCTAGATTCTGGAGGTAGCGTGCAAGGATTAAGTGCGCTCTCGCGACGTCTAGTCGCGTTAATGTTAATATATACGCTAGTAATCTAACTAGCTGCTGATACTTTTATGTTCGAGCAGCACTTAGTTCCTCTGTTAAAGGCAGGAGGACGTTGTCCCTTAGTAGCACATCTAGGTATCTTGTGTTTCCCTTAAGATTAAATTTCGCTGCGATCTTATTAATAAATAAGTCCTATGCTAGGTAGATTAATTAAGTAAGCTCCTCGCAGATTACACAGATACTAAGGAACTAATTTAGCTCGCCTAGCTCACAGATCTTATACGTTCCAAGCATCTGTTACTTAAACGTCTAGTAGTAGCTTATATTAAGCGGATGGACAAGGACGACGATATCGTCTACATAGAAAAAGACGATCAGACAGTTGTTCGTGTATAGGCACGGTGCTCCTAGTACAGGCCTCAACCTAAGCTTCTTTAAGGTTAATAAGAGCTCCTAGTACTATAGCAGTAGTGCTTCCTTAAGGCTATAGAGCGCTCGCTAAAGCTTAAGAAGCTCGCTAAACTTATCTATAAACCCTTTAAGCGTACAACAGTATATCTTACGTAGTAGTTAAGTGTTAAGAAAGGCGTTTAGGGCGTTAAACTAAAACATCTTTAGGTTAAATACTACTGCTAGTGCTACAAGAGATTAAAAGATCTTAATAGCTAACATTGCAGCATACGTCTTACCCTATGCCTCCTGCAGGTCTCCTTATACGCATATACGCGCCTTAAACTTGTATAGGTACCTGTCTTTATCAAACTTATATAAGAACACCCACATTAAGGGTAGAACCTCAGCATCTGCTGTCGTTACAGTGACCTCCGTACGCTTAAAGCAATCTTTTAACTAGCAGCTATTAAGCTCTGCTTATACTGCCTCTCTAAACTTAGCACTAAATAGATAATCCTTTACTTCCTTCTATCGCTTTAGCGGCTCTAGCAGTTAGTCACAATATAGCCTTAACCTAGGCATCTTACCTGCAAGCTTCAAAGGAGCTGTTAGATTCAATACTACTGCAAATGCTCTGTAGTATGTAGCTAGGGCTTAGTTAGCTAGCCTCCTAGCTCTCTTCCCTTCTATAATGTTGCTACTACTTCTAATAGTAGGATTAGCCATCTTTGGTGCATTGTTCTGCTAACGATCTAGTACATAGTCGTCTGTATTACTCTATCCTCTAGGCTACTCAGATAGTAGCTTTCGTAGTCAGCCTCGCCTGCCTGTTACAGCTAGCCTAAGTAGTCCATCTGGCCTACTTAGTCCGTCTGGTCTACTTGTAACTATAGACGTGTCATCCTTATGATATGTCTGCAGCTTATTAAGCAGCTGTTCTTAAACCTGTTCCTCAGTGCCTTAATCTTTAGCACTAACTTATTCTACTAGCTCTGTAGCTTAGCCTAATTCTCTATTATTATCTACCTCCTGTTAAGGTAGTATAGTACTATAATCTAATAGTTCTAGTGTTAGTAGAAAGCCCTAGTCCTTATAAAACTCTGCTACTATGTTATTTTCAGCTATCTCTGTAGAACAAGCTGTCTTATTATTAAGCTGATACCTCTAGTTCTACAGTATCTCTTAATCAGCCTCTATCTCCTGTACCTAAGGTATATTAAGATAGTTAATATCTTCTTGTATAATAGCTTCTGTCTCAGCTTTCTTATAGTCGTTAAAAAGGCTGTTCTTCTAAAATATTACGTCTCTCACGCGTATTACCTAGCTCTTCTTTAGCAGCTAGATGCAGAAGATATTCGTTAAGTTATACCCTGTAAGGTATCCTATAAATGTACGAGACTTAAGCTTATCTACTTTCTTTAGCTTCTTATTCAGGACATAGGCTTTACAGCCTATCTGTGAGAAGTAGGTAACTAAAGGCTGCCTGCCATAGACTAGCTCATATGGCGTCTTCCATGCGATTGACTTGGTAGGCGTAACATTAACGATTCGAGCTGCTGTAACTGCTAGCTTATTTAACAGCGACTTTAGCAGTCCTGCCTTAATTTAAAGTGATCTTGCTCTTGTTATAATCACGTTCCCTGCTTGCTCTGCAGCTCCTAGCTGTTCAGGCGTGTCAGGGGCTCGAAGCTTAACCTTAAGGCCAGCCTGCCTCGCGATCTCATAGAGCTGTAAGCCATATCCGCGATCGCTGTTAACCTTAAGGATAACAACAGTATGTCCATACTGGCGTTCAATCTTGTTTATTAGCGCTCGCAACGCTGCTATTACGACAGATAGTGTTTTATTAGTAAGAGTCGTCGCCTCATACTACCTTAAGAACTCGTATATAGTATGCAGGAGGTAACAATCTCCGTTATAGCACGTTTCTCTTGTTAGGATTAGCTATATGAGATTAACTATAATCCTATAGAAAGGCCTTGTAGCTCGATCGTCTAATTAACGCCTGCTGACCTGAGCTGTCGATTTTAACTTAATGCAGGTCTCGCATTCTCGCAGATGTGGTGCTTGAGCTCCTTACTCAAGACTAATTCCTCGTACGTTTACATTCAAGTAGTTGATCGCCTCCTTACTCGCGTGTGCAAACATCTTATAAGCTTTAACATGAGATACGGCAATTAGACGTTGATCTTCCCGTAAGACCTTGTACGCTCCTTAAAGAGCTGTTGCGAAGCTACTTAGTGCTAGACAATCGTTCTCGTCAGCATTAACAATCTAGTGTCCTTCTTTATACCTAAGTAGGCATGTGACGTTTGACGGATACTGCTTGTATATGACATCTCGTCCTGAGTCAAACTAAATGCCTATTTCTCAGTATCTTAAGAGGCTTACAACGTTTATAAAGAAGCCTTCTATAAGGGCTACATTAGTCAGCTTAATCTAACTTATTCTAGACAGTTAATTGACTTTGAACATAACCTCTCCCCAGGCCTATATTGCTAGACTTGAGTCTCCTGCAAGCACTGTTTCCTAAGCTGTTACCTGCCTTGTCTCTCGCTAGCTAAACCTCCTTAAATTACATATATAGATGTTTAAGCCTAGGTTAAGGATCTATTAATTAATAATCGTTGGCAGGGTTTTTGGTTGCACCTAAGTGACGGAGAAGAAGCTGTAGGTCGCAAAACTGCCCCCCTAGCTCTCCTTTCCACTGTTAAGGCTTATTAGCTTATCCACGCCCTTAATTTTCTTACCGTAACAAGCGAGGAGCTTATTAATCCTTTTAACCTGCTCTAGGTTCTTTAAGGCCTTAACTATCCTATCCTGTACGGCTTTAACAGGTTAAAAGCTCTCTAGTCTCTTTAGATGATCTAGAAACAGGTACTAGTACTCCCTGTACTAATACATACCTCCGCAGAGACATTCTGGCTTATAAGCTAATTTTAATGATCTCTGCTCCTTCTAGTCCTTCTAGTTCTTCTGGTCTGTTCTGTTTAAAACACTAAGTGTTGCAAACGTGCTAAGCAACATTATACTAGGCCCAATTCGTTAATAATAGACCCTAAACTAAGCTATATAGTCTACTAGAGGTTGAATCTTATTCGTCTTATCTAGGGTCTCCTTTTTAATAAAGTTATGGTGCAACGATACTGCCTATTTAGGGGTAATCGTCCTGATAGATATTAGGAAATCCTCTTAAGCTTAATAACCTGTTGTTTTAAGGAGACCTACCTCCCCGCCTTAGTTAGTAATATAAATCTAGTTATTAAGCTATTACTTAAGATCTTAACTCTAAGGACTGTCCTGTAGAGCTTAATATTTAATAGTTAGCTCTCTACTTTGTAAGGCAGCTGTTAGCGTAAACTGCTTCTTAAGAGTAACTAGTTAATCGTACGCCTTATCTTTTCTGCTAATAAGGTAAAGGTGTTAAGCAGTAATCGTACGGCTAATATTAAGAAGGAGCTTACTATCCTTCTACTTAAGTTTTATATACTCTACTCTTTTGTATCTCTAGTCTTAAAGGAGATTACTGTATAATGCCTTTTTAGCTGCGTCTAGCTAGCTAATCTCTATCGCTCCTGGCTGTATATTACTAGGTAACAGTCTAGTTAGTTCTCTAAGCTTTAGTAGCTTATCCTTTAGTTTTAAGATGTTGTGGTACTTCTAAATACTATCTACAACAGCTTTCTCTTGTTGTAGCTAGAACTACGACTCCCAGTTAGCTGGTTTATCTAGTAAAATAGTCACTCGTGTAACTCCTGCGTCGTTGTACGACATCGTGATCTTAGTAATCAATCACTAAACTAATCTCTATGCGGAGAGCAACAGTTCTAGTTAAATAGCGACACTTATTAACTATATAGGTCTTTAACGCTAACCTAGCTGTTAATAGACATAATAAGTAAAGGTAAATGTAGTTGTTATCAGTTACACGTCTAAAGCTATATTTGTGCAGAGTTGCGTAGCTTAGGAGGTGCAAACCGGGCTTATAACTGTTGGCGGGCAGCAGGCAGGAGGAACTAGGTTGATTCCTATCAAATAAGACACAAGGGAACTATATACCCTGTGGATGCTTATATAACAGAGCACGTGAGGAGCTAACCGTGTTGGCTAACATAAGTTCTAAGAGTACTCTATAACGTTATAACCTTAAAGATTAAATAAATCGCGTTAGCTAGTTAGCTATAGTTGCCTGCAGTTATTGCGCAAAGCAGGGCTAGGAGTGCTGGATATTATTATTAAAGAAAGAGTGTAGTAATTGCTATCGTAATAGTAATAAGCTTTATAAACTAGTTAATATTCTGTTGCTAAACTATTCTAAGCTAGATAAGGAGATACATTGTCTAGAAGCTTAAGAGGTAGAGGCTAAGGCAGCAGAGGAGAAGGCGCTGAGCGCGTTGCTAGCCGCTTATTCTAAACGTAGTTATTTGCGTAAACAAAAGGAGTTTCTTTAGAAGCGTAAGCAAAGTCTAGTAGACGTTTTAGGTTAGTACGTAGAAGAGATTAAGGCCCTTAAGGCGGCAGAAGCGTTAGGGCAGGAGATTATTAACCTTAAGGAAGGTCTTATGCCGGGCACTCTAGCTCTAGACTAGAGCGTGTTTATGCTAGTATAATTAGAGGATAGTAATCTGCTTCCTAGGGTAGCTAACTTCGGGAGTGGTAGTAGTGCTACTGTCCCTTCTACCTAGGTTTGTTGTTTCTTTTTCTTTCTTTCCTTCCTTTCCTAATATTCTCTAATCTTTTCTTAGCAGTTTCTTAGGTTTTCTAGTAGTTTCTACGTACTCTCTACGCTTAGGTATCCTTTCTATTTAACTAGGTAGCTGAAGCTTAGTTCTAGGTCGTTAACTCTTCTATTTTATTAGTATCCCTAGATTTTCTTAACTTTAAACTTATTTTCTTCTTCTAGTTTGTACTAGAATGTTTTCTGTAATAGTATAGTAGGGTTAGCTAGTTCTAACTTAGAGATATAGAAGCGTAGGTAGATCTTTATATCTAGTAGTAGCTTAAGTATATAGTTTACTAGTCTATTCTATTCTTTAACTAAAAATAGTCTAACTTTAACGTAGTTAAGTCCTTTACTTAGTTGCTTATTACGTAGATTTTTTGTAAGTAAGTATACTTTATCCCCCTTCTTTAGCTAAGGTGCTATTTTTCTTTTCTTATTTTAGTAAGTAATGCTGTTACGTTGTGCTCTCTCGAGATTCTCTTAGAGTTGTTTATATATTTTCTTTATTTCTTTAGCTATTTTTATAGCTACTTTAGCTTTTCTGCTAGGATATAACTTTATAAAGAGATTAGGGTGTCTCCTATAGTTAGCAAAGAATAGTGTCTTTCTAGTTAATTCTAATAATTTATTATTATAAGCTAATTATGCTATTAGTAACAGTAAAACCTAATTATTTTATTATTAATTACTGTAAATCCTTAGGTAGGTTTTTATTATTCTGTTTGTTCTTTCTGTCTATCTCTCCGTTTGTAGGTAATAGGCTGTTAATAATTTTCTTTTTATCCCTATTACAGCTATTAATGTAGACCAGAAGTTAGATGTAAAGAGCTTATCTCTATTACTAATAATAGACTTAGGTATACTGTAATATCGTATTAATCTGTCTAGAATAATAAACGCTAGTTATTCTATATTATAGTTATTTCTAAATAGTATTATTTCTGCTACTTTTATAAACCTGCAGACTATGTTAAAGATAGTATTATACTTAATTCCTGTCGCGGGATCTTTAGATAGTAGTAACCCTGTTACAAAGTCTATAGAAATGTTAGCCTAAGGTTCGTTAGGTAGCTCTATAGCTTGCATTTCTCTGTATAGTGCGTAAGTACTATGTTTGTTTTTATAACAGTCTGCGCATTTTTTAATAAGCTATTTAACCTTAGCCTTTATGTTCTTAAAGCTGTAGTGTTACTATATTAGTTCTATTATTCTTTTAATTCCTAGGTAACTATATACTAGGTTATTATAGTGTTATTAGATAATTACTTCTTATAATTCTTTAGGTACTTCAGACGTAATTATTATAGTGTTGTTTAATAACTTATTAGGTCCTAAGCTTCTATCCTAGTTAACTTAAAGGATAGCATTACTAACTATTACTTTTGTTCCTGCGATGTCTAATCTGCGGCTAAGAGCGTTAGCTCTGCTGTTATCCTTTCCTAGCGCATATATAATCTTAAACTTATATTATCTTAATATTTTAGCCTATCTAACCTGTCTTTAGTTTAAGGTCTTAGTAGTAGTAAAGTTAACTAAGTTCTTATAATCTATAAATATTATAAGATCTAAGCAGCTCTCTGCGTAGATCTGCTAGTAGTTAAGGGCGTTAACAACTACTATAAGCTCCTTGTCGTGCACGTTATAGCGTTCCTTAGGGTCTATAAATTTCCTAGAGTAGTAGGTAATTAGGTGCTATTTCCTATTACGTTCTTATTTTACTATTGCACCTAGTGCAAGGTCTAAGGCATCTGTTTTAAACTGTAAGGGTTCTCTTATTTAGAATGCGATTAACACTAGTAGTATAATGCAGGCTTCCTTAAGTATTTAGAATACTTTTCTTTATTTATTTCCCTATTCCTATTTTATCTATTTTCTTATAAGTTTAGTAAGTAGGATAGATTTTTTAGAGAAGTCTTTAATAAATTATTAGTTAAAGTTAATAAATCCTATAAATAACTATATATCTTTAACTATTTTAGGTTTAGGCTATGCTTTTACTACTCTTATTTTTTCTTTACTTATCTTTACTCTATATGCACCTACTATATATCCTAAGAACTTAACTTCTTCTTTATAGAATTTATATTTCTTAGGTTTAAGTAGTAACCTGAATCTTCCTAAGCAGGTAATAACTGTTTTAACATGCTTAATATATTCCTGTAGATTATTAGAGTATATAAGGATATTATTAAGGTATACAATAATAAATATATCTAGGTATTCTCTTAATATATTATTAATAAGTACCTAGCATATAGCTAGTATATTAGTAAGACTAAAGGGTATTACTATATACTTATAGTAGCTGTAGCATATTCTAAACGCAGTCTTCTATTCTTTACTTTCTTTTATATAAATAAGGTTGTACGCTCCTCTTAAGTCTAATACTGTAAAGACTTTTATAAAGGCTAGTTAGTCTTATAGGTCTACTATATTTAGTAGAGGGTATTAATTTTTTATTATAATATTATTAAGTTTCTAGTAGTTAACGCACAATCTTAGCTTCCTATTTTTCTTTAGTATAAATAGTATAGGGTATCCCGCTAGCGATTATAATTCCCTAATAAATCCCTTTTTTAAGTTTGTCTTAATATATTCGCGCAAGGTTTTAAGTCCTTTTTCTAATAAACTGTAGATTAGGCTAAAAGTTAGTTACTTTTCTTTCTGTAAGATAATCTTATAATTCTAGAGTTAATGTTTAGGTAGTACTTTTATAGTTATCTCTTCCTAAAAGAGTAACTTATATTCTTTATACTTATTAGGGATTGCTAGAGTTACGCTTTACTCCTTAACTCTAGCTTATTAGTCTAAGGGCCTCCTATTAGTACCTACTAAGTTAGACTCTTATATCTTAAAGTTGTCCTTATTTAAAGTAAGAATTCTAATTATTATCTTCTTATCTACCTAGGCACTTAGCCGCAGCGCAGGTTTACTCGTAGTTGCGTCCATTCTATAGTATTTAAATAAGAACTTTTTCTTTTTCTAATCTATGTCTAGACTGTGTTCTCTTAACTATAAGAGTCCTAGTATTACGTCGTGTTATAATAGTCTAAAGACGTCTAGGTTAATTGTTTCCCTATAGTTCTAGATAATAAGTTGCACGCTCTGTACTTTGTGTGTAATTACGGACTCTAATAGTATTAGTTGTCTATTAGCTACTGTTAATAGATATAGTACTAATTTTAATAATAGGATAAGACTAGCTTATTCTATCGCTTGCGTAGAAATATAGCTCTGTTGTACTCTAGAGTCTACTAGTGCCTTTATCTAGCTTCTGTTAAGCTTAATATTTAGCTTAAGGAGTTCTTATGCGCCTGTTGCACATAGAGTTTGTAATTCTTACCTATTAGTAGGCGCGACTCTAAAAAAGGCTCCTCCTAGTACCTGTTTAGTGTCTTAACGTCTTTATACTTAAGGTAGTTAGAGTTAAGGCACGTTTACTATTATTGCTAATTATATTCTCTATTAAAGACTAGCTGCATCGCTATAGTAGCTATAGAGTCGTTATTTCCTAGGAAGTAGAGGACAGTCCTCTTATCCTATAGGTAGTTGTCGCATTTAACTTTAGGATAATTATACTATTAGTATTTGTATTAGTAAAATAAGTAAGGGAAGTATCCCTGTTCTGTTTTACTTAAGTAGTGTATCGCGCATAGGTCTATAGTATAAAAGGACTAGTAGACAATACTATATTACTTATTACGTAGATCTATTAAGTAGTCTAGTACTAGTTTCTATAGTCCTTTGCGCATAGCATGTAGGGTTTAAGCCGCCTCTGCGCGCTTATAGTAGTTTCTAGCTTCTTCCTCTGTAAGCAGCTAGTTAGGGTTAATATTCTCTTTATTATCCTCTTAATGCATTTATTATTTAAGCTGAGTGTAAATATCTTATT
Source organism: Pseudopyrenochaeta lycopersici (assembly GCA_003313425.1). NCBI lineage: Eukaryota > Fungi > Ascomycota > Dothideomycetes > Pleosporales > Pseudopyrenochaetaceae > Pseudopyrenochaeta > Pseudopyrenochaeta lycopersici. The sequence continues at coordinate 57,388 of NHZP01000108.1, forward strand.
TCTTACTATCTGTAAGCACGATCTCGCTATAGGAATTAACTTAAAGGTACCCTTATTATATAGGGTCCTAAGTACTAAGTACGTAGAAGGCGTCTTCCCGTGTTAATAGTAGTATTGTTTAGCATTATAGTGTGTATTTAGGGGTCTTAACTACTAAGGGTTCTAGTGCCTATGTTTATCTAGCTCGTTAAAGTTTCTGTAGTGCGTCCCTAACACTCGCGGGTTGCTATGCTTCTTTAGCTTTCTCCGCCTATTCTTATATTACCTTTGTGTAATATTTAGGGTAATAATAGTGTTCCCGCAACATATCTTATATTACTTATTTAGCTAGGATAATCGTACTTATTCCTTATTTTATAGCTGCTTCCTATTCTTCTAAGGTTAGCGCGTTAATATATTATGCTTTATACATATGTTGCGCGTGTAGTTAGTAGTTAAGTTCTGCAATATCTTTTTCTACTTCTGTCGGCGTTAATAGCTTTAGGGTTCTTAGTTAATATTAGTTCTAGAAGTTCTCTATTTTCTAGTCCTTAGTTAGAAGCACTATAGTATTATTAAGGTCTTCCTTAGTATCTTTATAGACTAGGGATAAGGAGCTGTTACTCTCTTCCTTATCTTTACTATACTAGGTTCTTAGAATCCCTTTCTTAGTAGGTTCTTAGAGAGGTAGCTGTAATAACTCTATATCTTAGGCCTCTTCCTCTTAAGTTGCGACGACTTCCTATATTTTATTATTACTATTTTCTTCTTTTATAGCTAACATATTAATCTAGGACGTTACCTTATTCTTTTATCTATAGTCCTTAGCTATATAGCCTTTTTTATTATAGTTAAAGTAAGTTATTTCTTTTTTCTTCCTGCCCTTACCTAACTTTTCCTTATTAAGGTTATCTAGATGTATTACCTTAGGACCCCTAGATATATACTATCTAGGTACTCCCTGTAGCTAATACTAGTACTATAGGCGACTATTATTTAGCTTATTATAATAATCCTTCTAGGGTTTCTTATCTTCTTTTATTTATCCTAGTAGTTATCTTCTAAGTTGTACACGGAGCTCGTAGAGTTCTATATCTAGTTAGATAGTTTCGTTAATTAGGTTATCTAGCGTGTTAATACTTATGCTAGAGCGTATTAGTTTAGTTTAGACGTCTGCTTTTAGGCCTTGTTTATACATAGTTTTTAGGGTGTCTTTATTCTAATTAGTTTGTCTAGCATACCCTAAAAACTTATTAGCGTAATTAGCTACAGACTAGGTTTATCGCATATTTTAGATTTTACGTTCTGTAATAGTTGTTTCGTTTAGTAATCTAAATACTTATTATATATATGTCTTAAATTCTCCCGTGTCTTTAAACATCTTAATTAGCTCCTTTAGTTTAGTTCCTTTAGCTAAGTACTTAACTAGGTGAGGCTTCACCTATTTGGCAGCTTCGCCCCTTATATAGCTTATTATAAGTACTGCTTAGTTATTGTTATCTATAGTAGTTACATTAAACTTAAAGAATAGGTCGAATTAGAGTAACTATTCTTTAAGCTTAAACCGATCTCTATAGAAGAGGTCTGGTTTAGCGACAGCGTTGCCTGGCCTAGTAGCATAGTAGGCCGCGTTTTCTATATAAGTGTTACTTATCTTAAGGGTGTTTAAAGTATAAAGAATCTTAAAAGCTATCAGTAAGGATAGCTAATAAGATTGTAAGGTTAGTTCTCCTAGATAGAGTAAGGGACTAGATAGAAGAGGGTTTAATACTAAGACAGTAAGAGGGCGCTTCTGTAAAGAGTACTAAGGGTTAAGAATAATTAGTATTACTATCACTATACTATAGAGTATAATATTAAGTTGAACACACTAAGCTATAGGGGCTTATTATAGTAATCTATATACAGGTTGTCCTATAGAATCCTATAAATCCTATCATAGGTTTTCTTAGGATTCTATGGGATCTGTAGGATACATGTAGTGTCCTAGAGAATCCTATGGGGGCCGTCGCCAAGCTTTCTGGGACACTAGTTCCTACTGGGCTAGCACATGCGTCATAGCCCTAGGCCACGAGTGAGCCCTTTTTAAGCTGCGCGTCCCCTCATTCCTTGGATCGTAACAGGTGCAAACCGGGCTCATAACTATTAGCGGGCAGCAGGCAGGAGGAACTAGGTTGATTCCTATCAAATGAGACACAAGGGAACTATATACCCTGTGGATGCTTATATAACAGAGCACGTAAGGAGCTAACCGTGTTGGCTAACAGTTAATACCCTGCTTACTCTTCTTAATATATTAATGCGCGCGTTATCCTGTATAAAGAGCTGTGAACGCTAATAGCTAGGCAAGAGACCCTCTATTAAGGCTTAAATATAACTTTTAGTAGAGTAGCTACCTTATAGAGTATTAGGATCGCGCTCTATTATAACTAGCCTACTCCTACTTACCTACTCTTATTGATTAAGCTATATAGCGCCCTATACTATCTATATAGGCCTCCTACTAGTACTAATAAGAGTAATTATCTCTCTCTTCTATTTCTCCTATAGATAGTAAAAGTACTACTTATTATTATAGCCTAAGTCCTTCTAAATTAAGTACTTATTTAAGAACTTAAGAATATAGTAATACTATAGAAAAGTAGAGTACGTCTTATAGAGTATATAACGCTACTAAGTATAAACTAGCTATAGCTTTAGACGCTTTTAATAGTAATATTTAGTGAGGCCTTATCTCTTAAGTACTTAATATAATATCCTAGTACTAAGTAGCTTTAAATAAGTACTATTATAGTTTACAACTATACTAGCTTAAGCTAGCTCTAAGTACTTAATCTTTAGCTACGCGTGTACTATATAATAGATAATCCTTTTTTAATAAAGTAATAGTAATTAAGGGCGCATAGAATAAGGAGCTTTATCTTATATTATTTAAGTTTAAGTAAGCCTAATAGTAGTATAGATATAATTTAGTAAACACTTAAACTTAGCTATAAGCTCTATAACTAAAATACTTACTTTAGCTTTAGAGATAATTACTTATTACTCTAGAGGCGTTAAATTAAGCCTTTAGTAGGTATTTCCTAAGATTTCTGTGCTAAACTAGCGACGTGGCGGTATTGTAAGAGGTAGTTAAAATATGCTAGTTGTGCGACGCGTATTAAGTGACCTCGCTTAGTAACTAAAACATTTAACGTGTAACTGTAATAGATTATTCTTTCAGTCTCTAAAGTTAGTCTATTTTATTAAATTTAGGTGTAAAAAGTGTTGTGTTAACTATTACTGTACGCAGAGTAATAGCATCGTCCTCTGCATGCCTACTTATACCTCGTATCTCCTGCAGCCTTTTGATATTGACTGCGTCTCTCCTCTCAAGCGAGCGTACAGCAAAGCGATAGAAAACCTTGCCTACGCAGGCATCTTTCACGACAATAAGCTAGGCCTCCTCTCTATATATCCTAACCCTAATACGTGGTATTCACAGGGAACAACATCAAGGCAGTAGGCCTTACCCGGCTTATCCAGAGCGTGTGCTCTCATCCAGTTGTCCGTACGGCGTCTCCAACACCTATTACTGCAGCTCAGCAGCTATCCTTGCAGACGAGAAATCAAAGCTGCGCGCCGCGCAACTATTCGGGGGTGAAAAGCAGAAGTAGAAGCAGCGCATGCGATATATTGCTTGTAGAGGAGCTCTACAGGTTGAACTAGGCCAGCTGCTTGCTGCAGAGACTGATACCGTAGTTTACCCCGTTGTGCACAGGACGGCGTTATGCACGGTCCCGAACACCACAACCAGCAACAACTTAAGGCTATTAAGCTTCACAACAAAGCTACTATCGCGATTTTTTTTGGTGGAGCAATCTATAGGGCTCATAAATATTTATAGCAAAGGATATTTGATTGGAGGTTTGATTTTCCGGCCGCTGCGTGACTTAATAGCTGGTGCGCCTGGTGGAGCTCCAAACAGCTCCTCGCCACCATGAGGCCTCACAACCTCTCTTTTTCTAGAAATAGACCTTGCAGCAGTTTTGAGACTACTCTTCTTTCCTTTTTGGGACAATCTGAGAGTTTGTTTGAGTCGTTTTGCAGCCCTGCGAGCAGCCTGCCTGGCAGCTTGATCAGCGGCTTGAGCAGCTCTCTGCTTCTCCCTTGATAACCTGGCCTCAGCCCTGGCTGCACGCCTCGATGCGAGCTCGGTAGCCTTGATTTGCCTTCGCTGTTCACGATCTTTTTTGGCCTCAAGCTTTTGGTGTTGACGTTGCTCCTCCTCGAGCGTTCTAGCTGCCTGGCGATCACGTGCCTCCTTGACTTTCCTAGGTGACCAGAATACAGCACCACCATGATAGTCCTCATCTCGCTGCAATGGGAGGACCTTGCCCTGCTTCCTGCGCTCTCTCTCATGAATGAGAGCGCCTCTTATAGCTATTACTTCATGCTCAAGGATAGACTTTTTAGTGCAGATGTGGTGAAAGATCCTGCTAAGCTTTCTAGCTCTTTTATCCTCGCGATTCGTGACGACCTGGCGCACTAGAGCCTCTAGTTCTCTCCAATTCTCAGCACTCAGATCAGAGGACTCACTATCGCTCATAGTATCCTGGATAGCTTGCTTGGTGTTGAACCTTTTAAGAATAACCTCAGGATTGAATGGTGATAGACTAGTTGCCTTAAAAGCCTTGAGGATAGTCTCCTTTTTAAACGAGGCCCTCCAGGCTGCCTCAAAAAAGGGGTAGAAGTCCCTTTTGCTGATAGAAACTAACCCCTGGCTCCTCTCCATAAAATGTGAGATCTCCTGAGAGTACGCAGTTGAGAGTGGCTTAAACATGCCCACGTCAAGAGGCTGTAAGCTATGAGTTGAATGAGGAGGATAGATAGCTAGGAGGATCTTGTTTTGGTTACAGTAATCAATAAAATCCATAGTAATGTGAGATCCATGGCCATCAAGGATAAGTAATCGATAGGAGGATCGAGCTTTCGCCTTGGTGTTGCGATCAAACACCTGTTTGAGCCCTGCTAGGCCTATATCGTTGTTGGTCCATCCTGAGGTTGATGAGGTAAAGTGAGCTATATGCTCCTCAGGATTGAAGCCTTGCAGCCAGGTGTCCTGAAGCGAGGATGAGTCTGACTGATAGATCAAGGCAGGATCTAGAGATGATCCATCTGCGCATATGCAGGCTATCAATGTCATCCACTCTCTGTTACCATCCTGGATAGTAGCCTTATATTTCCCCTCATAGTATAGCCACTTGCTGAACACTCTTTTTGACCTGCTCACTACCCCTAAAAAGAACCCTTTTTCATCTATATTGTAGGTATGTCGAGGCTCAACGTCATATTGCTTTATCTTATCACCTATAAGGTCAAAATAGAGGCTATACTTAGTGAAGGAATCAGCTTTATGGCGGTTGTTATCCATACCAGCTGCAAATTGAGAGATGAGATGGATACTATGCTGCCTAACAAAGCGATCAACCCAGTGAATACCAATGGCTTTCTTGGCTATCTGTGACGCAAAATTTCGTATTAGAGCCCTAGTTGGTGGTAGGCCTCGCTGATTAAGCTGGATTATATATCGTACAAGCTCTTTTTCTTGTTGTGGATGGAGATTTTGTTGATTTTGAGATTTGGTGTTCCAAGTGTTGCATACACCTCGGTGCCTCCGAGACAGCGTTGAGCGCCCAACGCCATAGGTAGCCGCAATCTTACTGTAATTAATTGGTTCTCCTGGCTCTAAGGCGTCGATAGCTGCAAGCGCATCCTTAATTGAGCCCATATTGGTTGAGATATGTGGGGTTGAAAAATTTGCGTTGATGTTCGGGACCGTGCATAACGCCGTCCTGTGCACAACGGGGTAAACTACGGTAGGGTGGCAGATGAGGGTAGCCAAGCGCAGCCGAAGCAATTGCGCCAGCGCAACTGCCAACGTGCAGCAATTGTCACAGCCAAGGACATAAAAGAACTCAGTGTACAATTAGATAGACTGTCTTATCTACTTAATAAATTTATAATTTAGCGTGCTGCAGTTAAGCGATTGAACAGGGAAGCGCCTCGATTTTGGTGGGGCTCGCGGTTGACCGGCTGTCGCATGTGACTGGTGGAATGCGTTATAATATCTTAGTCAGTAACCCCACTTCAAGAACTCCACCTTAACTGCCTAGTCTTCGAGTTCTTAAAAATACCAACTTTTTGCTTTAATACTTACATACGGAGAATCATGGAGCAATGCCCTTTGGTTGATGACCCATCTTTATGTCCAGGGTCCTCTCCTCCAATACTTCGCACCTTAGGCCATTGGTTTCTCTACAGCATCTACGTTATCTTGATTATACCGATCGCACTAATCCTCTTTTCCATCATACTAATAATATTTACAGGAATTGTGTTCCCACTTTCTTTTATATTTGCCGTTGTATCATTCATCCATAATCTTGTCGCGTTATGCACTGGAACATTTGTGTCCGAGTTCGAATACAAGCCACTCTCCGACAAATCTGATAGCATCCGTCTTCTCGAAGTCCTCCCAGGGGTGGGAACAGAACCATTCCGGTGCCGAATAATCAATGGTCAGTGGAGCACGTCCAAGTACGAGGCATTGAGCTACGTCTGGAACTGTGAATTCGGTCGAGGGAGACGGTTTTTTATCGATGACCGAGTGATGGGAGCATCTCCAACTTTGAGCCGCGCGTTGGCGTATTTACGTGACGAAAAATATGTGAGAACGCTGTGGATCGATGCTATTTGCATCAATCAGAAAGACGTCGCCGAGAAAAACTCCCAGGTTCAGCAAATGCAGGAGATTTACCAGTACGCGCAGCAAGTGGTAGTGTGGCTTGACGTGGATTCCTGGGCTAAACCCGAGCTTAATTCGATCCCAGTTGCATTCGATATGATCAAACGATCTCTGGAGAGGAATGAAATCGACGAAAACAACGTTGGGGATGACAACGGTTCATGGATAGAAACTCTGAACATGATATTTCGCTTGCCATATTGGGATCGTATGTGGATCATCCAAGAAGTCGCCTCTAATCGCAAGGTCGCAGTGCAATGCCGCCACTGCACGCTGCCTTGGGAGTCCATATGTCGACTTGTTGCACTAGCTCCCATGTCTCGATGTCTAAATCTCCCTGATGGTCTACAAGAGTTTGTTCAGAGAGTGGAGATTATCAGGGATGTCTCCTCTCCTGATCCTAAACATGGCCTCCTCGCCTTCACCCATGACTTTCGGTATTCCATGGCCTCCGAACCCAAAGACAGACTTTACGCCTTACGAGGACTCATCAAATCATCTCGAAATTTACCCAACATTGATGTAGATTACTCTATATCTTCAATGATGCTTTGGCGTGAATTCATCAAGGACTGTATCCACAGATACGGTTCCCTGAATGCGCTTTCGCTGGCTGATTCCCAAGACAGCATCTGGTGGGGGAATGTGAACCCCACTTGGCTAGCCGATAAGTTCGGAGATGTCAAAATCTTCGAAAAACGCGCAAAGCTAACGTCGGTGAGACAACCGTTGTGGCTGGGGACCACGGTGGAAGAAAATCTTTACTCTGCTTCAGGTGGATCAAAAGCAAGGTGCAGGACGAATTTGGCCGATCCGAATGTGATTGGCATCCAAGGCTTCGTCTATGATACTGTTGAAGAAGTCGGCGATATTTTTCGCGTGACGGACCTACCAGAGAAGCAGCAAGGCGTACTAAAACAGTGGAAGACACTCTCACAAGGGCATGACCGGAACTCCCAGGACTCGGGAAAACTTTTCAATGAAACTGTAACCGCGGGAGTCAGTGCTAATTACTCAAATCTATGCCAATTGACGCGTGGCCAACCTGAAACCTGGGTCTCTTATAATTTAGGCAGTGATCACTGGACTAAAATTGTTTCTGCCATCCATCCCGCTAGCAACTTACGTCGCCTTATTGTCACTAAAGAGCATCGCGCTATCGGTCTGGCACCTTCCCAAGCAAAACCCGGCGACCTCGTCTGCATACTTCTTGGGTCCGATGTTCCATATATTTTGAGAAAATCGAAGCACGATCGAACAGGATTTTCACATCCATTTCGGTGTTGGTTCATGGGCTGTAGTAGGCGAAAGCATTTGTATTGTTGCATTCCCGAACAACACACCTTGGTGGGTCAAGCTTATGTACATGAGCTTATGCAGTACCAGGATGACGTTGAGCAGGACATAGAGAATGCATCTAAAGACTGGAAGGAATTCTTCGTGGAGTAAGACTACGGCATGCCTACGAGAAAAACTAATTTGGGCATCGTTTATGTTGGGTGGCTCTACCCCTCCAGATGGCTACGCATCTGGTGGTAATGGGTAGGGCGGCGTACACGCGTACGCCCGTGGGTGAGGTGAAAGACAGATGTATTCCTTTGCCTGGCCTCTCTCTCGCACGAGAGAGAGGCCTCTATAGGGTGCCTAGGAGCCCCTGAGAGCCCCTGAGAGTCGGGCCGAATAGGTACAAGAGTGAGCGATTCATTTCGTACGGACAGATTATGTATATAATGAACCTACGTACAGTGCTTGACCGCAAACTTAGACATTATAGTTGCAACTATTAATAGTGTTTTTACGTTAGTATATTGTATAGGATAAGGTCCTAACTATCTTTATTAAAACTAGACTGATGTAATAGTCTGTACCCTCTATATATACTGCATAATTCTTGACCATACCGAGGTAGACGGCGTAACGAGCCAGATGTTACGAACAGAAGTGGGAAGGGCGGCGGTTATGAGGATGTGGGAAGAGGCACGGACGACCGACACAGAGGCCGAGTCTCTGAACCAACTGATGACGCCAGAGTTACGTGATCCTAGAGAACCCACGCCAAGACGGACTATATCCTATAGGACGGAGTTAAACCTAGAAAACCTAGAGGGGGCCTTATAGAAATCCTATAAGACAACCGTGTATATAGATTCGCATAATAAGCCCTTATAGCACATTGTAATTAACCTAAGTTAATCTACGAGTATACTACTATCTATACTTCTACATTCAACCCACCTAATACTACGCATCTATAGAATACTCTAAAGATACTAACTAGTTAATACTAGTTACTTTATATTATAACTACTTAATTAGATCTTTAATATTTTAATTACCCTTAAGATAAGTATGTGACGGATCTTAAAGGCTATTAGTGAGGATAACCAATAAGACTGCAAGGTTGGTTCTCCGGGATAGAGTGAGGGACTAGATAGAAGGGGGTTTAATACTAAGACAGTAAGAGGGTGCTTCTGTCACGAACACACCAGACCTAGCGGGGGACGACCCAGCGGAGGGCCCTCGGACCCATACCGGATAGAGCCTGGAAAGGCTCGGGACTACACTAGAGACAGGCTAGTATATAAACGAGAGCTACCCCCTTAGAGCAGAGGTTAAGGATTAGTCTTAATACTATCCTCTATTACTTAACCTTAACCTCTACTAACAGTCTCTAACAATTCTAATCCTTCTCACCCTAGGGTAAGCAGTTAAGAAACTCTCCTCTAAAGTACCGTTGAGACTCTAGGGACAGCACACCCACATCCTAATAGTAAAAGAAGAAAAAAAAAAGAGGAAGTATTATAGCAGGCACTCGCAGAAGACCTAGGAGTAACACTAACCTAGAGCCTCCCTAAGGAAGTACTAAAGACGCCTAGAGAGACCTAGGGACATTAGAAGACCCCTAACAATTAAACACGTTAGACGCCCTAAACTAAAACCCCTAGGACTCTAACATAACAGGTACCCTACAGTAAGAGTTAGGACTACCCCTAGACTAACGCACTTACAGTAGTAGACTTGACTAGGTTAGTAAAACCCTAACAGAGGTGTCTAGTGCCGCTAATGTCCTAGCGGAAACCTAACCTCTTTCTACTAGGAAAAAGCTAATAACGGGAATCTTATATAAAACGTTTATCTAAGGTCTATTAGCTAACCTCTTTAAGGCAGAAGAGACTAGAGCCTTAGAGGAAGCAATTAAAAAGCTAAAGGACTAAATTAATTACGCGTTATAAGTACTAGGGGTAGGACAGGCTAGGAAGCTACTAGAACCCCCCTAGCCTACCTTTAACGAGGCAGAGAAGCTTATTAGGGCTCTAAATAGTGTACAACCTAAACTAAAAGTAGGATTAGAAACCTAAGCCTTATTAGCATAGTAGGTAGACTAATAGGTAAAGGACGTCAAAACTGCCTTTACGTACGCCTAGGTGCTGGAAGATATAGTAACCCGCACCTATTAGGCTCTAAGGACAATCTAGTATTACGTCTACTAAGAACTCCTCTAACAACATATTAATAAAGGGAGTATTACCTTATAGGCTTACCTTAAATAGGAGGAACGTAAGCTAGTTTAAGATCCTATCTTTACCTGCTATAATAACTACCTCTAGTTCTTTAACTTTAAGTAGTAGAGGAATAACAACGTTAACACCTTCCTCCTCTAGCTAGGGAAAAAGGAATCTTTTCTAACTTATAACTTCTTTAAGCTAGAGGATAGGGAGGACAACTACAAGCTAAAGATCGCCTTTATATAGTTAAGACTTCTAAAGGAATACTGCAGGGAGATTATGCGCACTAGGGTCCTTAAGACTATTAACTTGTAGCCTAAGTTTAAAAGGGCCCTACGTAACGCAGAAACTATAACTTATACTAATTACTTTCTAGGGGACACCTAAAAAGCTACCGCTAAAGGCCCTTCTTAGGGTAAACGCCTAGCGTTAAACTCCTTCTCTAACCTGCAGAGGACTAGTAAGAAGTAAGATAACAGACTCTTAGAGATAAACTACTCCTAAAGATTACCTTGTCTAAAGCCTATATAGAACCCGCCGCGGTACTAGGGGACGCCTAAAAACTCCTAGGACCTAGCTAAGCAGGGTATAACCTAACCCTACTAGAAGAATTATAATTAGGGAAACGCGAGAGGCGGAGCTAATAAACAAACTTAACCTAGGCCTTAATTAGGAAGCGTAACGCCCTAGTCGCTAATCTGTCCTAACTGCTACTAGAGCCTAACACCTAGGGGAAAGCACTCTAGATAGCGATTAAAGTCCAGCTACAGGTAGCTAATGGACTCCCGCTCCCCTTCTAAGCCCTATACAACTTAGGCGCGGAGATTAATATTATATTAAGTAAGATTACCTAGCTTTACTTCCTGCTTAGAGCAAACTACTACTAGAAGCCTACAGTAAGCCTAGTTAACAATTAACTACTTCTACTAGGAGCTGTATACGATCTATCTATCTAGTGCCAGGACTTAAAAGGCACAGCAAAACAGGTAAGCCTATAACTATTTTAGTCTGCTAATATTAAAGGCTACAACCTTATCCTAGGATACTTATAGCTAAGGGAAGCTAATCCTAAGATTTAATTCTCTATAGGAGAATTTGAATGGTAGGCTGCGCGAGATACTGACCGGGTCTAAGTCGTTACCGCTGCAGACCTGTTAGGCGATGTTAGCCCTAGAGAGACAGCCTACATCCTCTACCTAGGAGCCCTAACCTGTAACACTCTAACTAGCAAGGCCGAAAGAGCGGTCTAAGAGGAGATACGTTAGGTAACTGCCGCGAATCTGTCGGAACCTGCTAAGCCTAGTAGAGATATAGAATATAATATAGAATGGTTCTATTACTAAGGCTTACTCTAGCTGTAAAACCTAGTCCTTAGTATTGTAGACTACCTAAAGGAGTGTGTCTGAAAGGAACCCTAGCTAGCCTAGCTGCCTGTAGAGATAGTACAGCGCGTAGTGTCTAGTATACGCAACGGGAACTCTAATTGGCGCGCTACCCTCCTAGTAGCACCCTATATCCTCCCTAGCCTAGCTAAGGAGGATGCCCTGCGGGTTAACCTTACTAGAGACCGCCTGGACGAAGAGGAATTAAGGCACGTCTCCTAGAAGCTGCACTATAAGTAGCTCGCCTTTAGTAAGTATTAGACAGAGGTACTGCGCCCCTACAGGGAGTACGACTACGTAATTACGTTAGAGGAGGGATAAAAAGTCCTAAACCTCCCTATTTACAACCTCTCGCGCTAAGAGCTAGACATCCTCTAAGAATACCTTAATACAGCGCAGGAGAAGAGATAGATCTGGCCCAGTATGTTGCTAGTAGGAGCCCTAATCCTTTTTATACTAAAATTAGATAGAACGCTCTAGCTATACGTAGACTACTAAGGCCTAAATAAAGTAACTATAAAGAACTAGTACCTAATCCCCCTTATAAGCGAGATGCTAGACCGCCTCTTAAAGGCGTAAATCTTTACGAAGTTAGATATCTAAGACGCCTATTATAGACTTTAGATTAAGGAGGGTAATAAGTAGAAAACAGCGTTTAAGACGCGGTACAGCTACTTTAAGTACCTTATTCTACCTTTTAGATTGTCTAACGCGCTAGCGACTTTCTAGTCCTATATCTATAGAGCCCTTAGGGGGCTTATAGACTATACTTGCGTAGTGTATCTAGACGATATACTAATCTACTTAGAGAATAAGAAAGATTACGATAGCTACGTAGAGGAGGTCTTAGACTAACTTATAGAATAGGGCCTATACTATAAGGTAAGTAAGTATGCTTTCTCTACTAGATCTGTAGAATTCCTAGGGTTTATAGTAACCCTAGGAGGCGTAGTAATAGACCCTGTAAGGGTATAGACTATTAGAGAGTAGCTAGAACCCTAGGGCTATAAGGATATCTAAGTGTTCCTTAGGTTCGCTAACTTCTATTAAAGATTTATCTTTAACTACTCCGCTATAGTACGTCTGTTAGTAGACTATATAATAACTACCTAGAACCTAGTAATAAACCTAAGTACGCCCCTTATAGGTAAGGCTATAAATAAAGCTGTAAAGAGTTGCAAGGGACCTACAAGATAGTACTGGCCGTGGGCGTAGCCTAACTACGTAAGGAACGCGTTCCTTACGCTGCGTTAGAAGTTCTTAGAAGCCTCTGTGCTTTAGCACTTTAACCTAGTAGAACTAGTAATAGTTCTTACTAACGCTTCAGACTTTATAATAGCTACTATCCTCTTATAACTAGCCTTAACTAGGCAGGTAATAGAGCGTTACTAGAAGCCCGTCGCGTTTTAGAGTAAGAAGTTCTCTAGACTATCCCTAAATTAGCACACTTACAATAAGGAGCTCTGCGCTATCATAGAAGCATTTAGGATATAGAGGCACTACCTCTAACACACCCTAATAATAATCTAGGTACTCTCTAACTATAATAACCTCTAATACTTTATATTAATAAAGGAGCTCTCTCCTAAGTAGGCCTAATAGGCTACGAAGCTAGCAGAATTTAACTTTAAAGTAGAGTATAAACTAGGACCTAAGAACCCTACTAACAGGCCCTCTTAAAGGCCTAACTTTACGTAAGGACTCCTAGCGGGAGAACCTTAAGCATTAAAGGGTGCGATACTCCTTACGCTCTAATAAAAGCTTTAATAGTAGACACCTTAAGAGTCTATAGCTCTAACTACCCCGCAGGTAGCACAGGAACTATACCTTCTTAGGGACGGAACCTAGCTAGGTCCGCGTTAACTCCTAAAAGAGAATCTACTTACCTAGGAATTCCCTAATAAGTAGTTAGTTATTAGTAATATATCGCCCGTCCCTACTTATAGCTAAACTATAAGTAATAAAGCTAGCACAGAGGGAAACTTATAAGCTAGGCTATTATACTTACTAGCTACTAAAGGGCCTTTACGCAGCCTAGGGTTCTAAGTAATAGCACCTAACTACCTCGCGGTAGTAGCTACGTAGGAAGAGTCTGCCTACGCCCTAGAAGTTCTAGGACGCCTCCTTAAACACGTCTAGCTAGTATAAGCACAGGATTAGGCCTGTCTTAGCTTTGCGGCGCTAGCGGGTTAGGACACAGGCGAAGCGAGGAAGGAGGCCAGCACTTAGGAAGTTAACTCTAAAGGCCTCCTACGCAGGAGCAGGAAAGTATAGATCTTTAAGGACGCCTTACTCTGCGCGAACATACTCTAGAGGAACTATAATAACCCTATAAGAGGGTATTATAGGGTAGATAAAACTACTAAAGTCCTTTAAAGAAAATACTTTTAGCCCTACTTTAGGAAAGATACCTAGAAGTATATTAGCTAGTGCCTATAGTACTAGCTAAATAAGATCTAGAGATATAAGCCCTAGGGCCTGTTATTACTACTACTCCTTCCTAAGACAGTATAGAGGTACTACTCCCTAAACTTTATTATAGACCTACTAAAGTTAGCGGACGATAAGAGGAATAAGTATAATACTATACTAGTACTAGTAGATCGCTTTATAAAATATATCTAGTACCTGCCTGTAATAAAGATAATTACGTCCTAGCAGGTAGCAGAGTTACTACTAAAATAATGCTTCCTTAAGTAGGGGCTACTAGACACTCTTCTATTAGATTAAGGGTTAGTATTTATAAGCTAGTTCTAATTAAATATTTATTACTACCTTAAAATTAAATATAGGCTTAGCACTACTTTCTACCCCTAAACAGATAGGTAAACTAAACGCTAGAACTAGGAACTAGAGACCTACCTCCGTATCTATATAAACTACTAGTAAGATAACTGGGTAGAGCTACTACTTTACGCGGAGTACGCCTATAACTTAAAAAACTACTTAGTATATAGCGTAAGCCCTATTAAGGCCGGCGTTTAGGACAGACCTAAAAGGATTTGATAGAATCTCTAACAGCTACTAGCTCTGTAAACCGCCTCTAACCTAGGAGGGTCCTGCAGGAGCACTAGAACTTAGGCAGTAAGTTAGTAACAGACTAAACGAATAGCACTAACAATAGGAGGAGGCAAGGGCACGCCTAGAAAAGGCGCAGTAAAGTAATATAAAGTAGTATAATGCGAAATAGTCTGACTAACTCTTCTCTGTTAGAGACCTAGTGCTGTTACAGGCGAAGAATATAGTAACCTTAAGACTCTTAAAGAAGTTTATAGTAAGACACCTAGGGCTGTTCTATATTAAAGAGCGTATTAGTAAGCTAGTATATAGGCTCGCCCTCCCGCTATTAATGGCGCGAATTCACCCTGTCTTCTACGTATCCCTATTAGAGCCTTAGGTAGAACCCCCTAATATAGAGAGGGTTCTGACTAGGCCCTGTCCAGGACCTAGTAGACGCCTCTGTAGGAGATTAATATAAAGTAGAAGGAATCTTAGATTATAGGGAACTCTTATAAGAGGGCGCAAGCTTAAAGTAAAGTAGCTAGGTTAGAGTATTAAAGAGGCGACCTAGCGAGCTAGAGGAGAATCTTAACTACTATAACAAACTCTTATAAGACTACCTAGTATCCCTAGAGCGCAACCCCTAAGCACCCTTAGAAGACAACTAGAATGATAACAGAGCTAGCCCTAGAAGAAGCTTAGAAGAGAATAAGAAAATATTTATAATATTACTATATACTTATAAACTAAACTAATACACCCGCACAAGGCCTACTAGAAACACGCCCTAGACCTGTTCAGTCCTCTATCTCTACGTTACTACTCTACGCTAACTAGTATCCGCCTAACGCAGGCGATTAGAATAACGCGACGTATAACTACTAGTAGGA
>NHZP01000109.1:0-72031 GCA_003313425.1 Pseudopyrenochaeta lycopersici
TATCGCAGTATAGCACGCAGGATCCGGTGACGAAAAAGGGTAATGTGACAAGCTATTCGTGGATTTAACAAACTGAGAAGATCTGGGAGGCTAGGTGTGATTCTTGGCGTGGCAATCTACCATAGCACAGAATGCCTTTGCGACATTCTTCTGCTTTGTGCAATCTTGATGCACGCTTATAAAGTTGTTGCAGGTGCCACAGGGCAGCTCAGGTTTCTGTCATTCCGATGCAGTCATGTACCGTTCCTGGACTAGCCTTGCGCTAAATCTATCCATAAAGAGCTATCTCCTTCCTGGAGCATATGCGCCTGTCTACATGCCCTGAGCAAGACCGTTTTATCGAGCTGCGCTTCGCAAGGGAAAAGTCGAAGGATTTCAGGCACTTTATTTGAAGGGAGAAGCGATTCTAACACCCTCATTTCAGGGTCTGACAGCATCGCCACGTCCCGCATTATGCGATCAAATGTCTCTTTCTTGTGCCAAATAACCGCAGAGTAGGATATACCGAAAAGTACAAATCCCAGGGTCAGCCTGAGACCAAAGCGGATTGTGCAGTCTAATCGACGCGGTCGGATACAACCTGCAGAACTCGGTCAGCGACAAAGGATATCTGGTGTCTGCAGGTGTTCGAGAGCAGGGCTGAGAGCTGCAAATAGAGGCTTCAAATACCGTGCGTATTCCCGATTCTTCAAGTCGTTTAGGACTTGCCAACAGCGCTGCCCCGCGGGAATTCCGTGGTAGTCCTCGAAGAAGATGGTATTGTATTGAAACTCCAGCCCATGGGCTTCCTTGTAAAGCAAGTGGCTGACATATTGGATTTGGTTGAAGCACGGACGATCGCTTTGTGCTTCCGACTGGGGAGTAGCAAGCAGAGACGACATAGTGAAAAAGTCTCGACATAGCACACGTCCCTTTGCTTTTGCACGTGAATCCGCGTAGTTTGCCGGACGTTCGCAGATACGGCCGACTCCATTCTCGTCTGTCTTTAAGGTGAGGCCATGAGGCGCTATAAGAACGTAAGCGTAGATGTGATCTCGCAGCTCCCTTGGCAGCCTTTCCAATGGTGAAGCAGTCATTCCGCGGGCATCATCAGCCTACTCCAGCCAGTCGTCGGGATGTCTAATGTCCTTCCGCCCTACTTTATGACTTGCCGCAGTTCTCACTGTAGTGCTGGCATTTTTCGCTCTTGATAACGTAGTGAGATGATCAACCTGATACAAGAAATGAGCGATCAAGCTGCGAATTGTCTTACAGTTTATGTGAGGAACTCATCATGATTTTATTGGCTCTCCTGGCCCTGTGAGATTCTTGGCCTAGAGTTGTCCTTGGAGCCACCTTGTCCGAAGACGAACGTTTGGCCAGGGTAGCGTCCCTATTCGAGTCGCACGTGTTCAAAAGCCTGCCAAATTCAAAGCGGGTATCCTACGCATACGCTCGCATAGATCGTATAATGGGCTGACGCACCGCACAAGCTCTGAGTTCAATGTAGGTAGTGATACAACAAGCATCGTGTAGCCACTCAAGCATACATGGTCTAGAGTGTCCGTAATTTCATTCCATTCCGTTCCTTCACACGAATTGAGCTTACCCAAGAACGTGTTCGTGACTATTGAAGCATTACGACCGTCTGTCGTGACAGTCCAGACCGTACTCACACAGATCCGAATAGACGATCAGGATGGGATGAAGGTTGTGGACTGCGGCACAGCCATGGCTTCAGTCCTAATGTCAGATAAAATGCTGAAATACGCTTAGCAGAAATTGATAATTGCGATGATGGATTGTGTGTGTTGATCATGATTGTATCGATTGTTGAGTTCTGTCTCCTGCTTTCTTCTATAGCTCCTCTGCTTCCGGAGGTTCGTGGACTAGTAATAGTTATCCGTCCTACTATTTATCGCCCTTTCCTATGCAGTACTTCTGAGCTTCTCCCTACACCTGACACCTAGATGCTCATCTGATCTCGCTTTACCATGCGTACAAAGTCTCTCCCACTTTGGCTTACTTAGCACCAGTTGTCGTGTCATAAGTCAGCCGTGTAACGGGCAAAGCGGGAATGCCAGGTGCAGTCAAGGTGATCCACAGACATCTGACGCATCACTTCCAGACGTAAATAAGCCAGATGAACAGCAGCATAATGCGTCGTTGACTTGACATCTAGGGGCAATGCTGCAAAGATTCACATGTCACATGATGGCATGATGATCGAAGACATCTCTAGAGCGTTGAATTGCTTACAGATAAGCAGCTAAGGATTTCAGGAACAGGTGGCAGCGAGGAAAGATAACGACGCCAACCAAGTCATCTGGATCCGGACTTACTTGCCCCTTTTGCGCCCACCGTAGCGCTATCAGATATAGGCTGATGTGAGAGACAAAGCTGAGACGTACTATGTGGACCTCACTCAGAGCCAGGAGGGATTAAACTTCCCCTGCAGGGATACAACCATGCGGACTGTGGGCGTGGTGTGAGGCACGATCGACTTGGTGGGTGGCTATGTTATCGACTAGGCATGATCGAGTTGCCAAGACGGTGAAGAAAGCCTGAGGAGAGGCTTTTGGGAGGCATCTGCTGTGGCAAAGGGACAAGTTTGCTGACGTCAATCATTCTGCTGCCTGTTAACATCGCCCGGAATTGTGGTCCCGTTGTTTGAGTGAGGCGACCAAGGGGCCTTGAGCAGTACTATAAAGAGCCTCGACAACAGTCCTATACAGTACCATCCAAACTCTTTTGCTTGCTTGGAAAGCTCCTAACTTTCATCTTGTCTCAAGGATCGCACCGTACTTTGTACCGACCCCGTCGTCTCCGCCCGCAACAACTTGCCGGCCCTACCGCAATGGACAACACGATGACGTCCGTGTGCTTCAGGGACAATACATGCAACACCAGCCCAACGAAGGCGACCACAATGTCTCCAGAGGATCGTTTTCCGAATGTGACTGCCGGAGACCCAGTATCGGCCAAATGCCCAACATGGAAGGGCTCAGGATCTGTTGAATCGACGGAGCCCGACGCAGAGCAATCTACATCGCCTAAATCCGGAGCCGTGGACATCAACCAAGCAGTGTTCGACAAGTATCATCAACTCCCCGACCCGCCATCTCCTCTCCCAGTACCTCATCGCGACTTTGTGCACTGCATGCCCCCGGAGCCCCCTACGTATCGCAAATTCTCTATCTTTACCGCAGGAAGCATCGAAATGGGCAAAGCCGTACAATGGCAACCGCTAATGGTTCAGATGCTCGGCCACCTACCCATAACCGTAAACAATCCGCGTAGGGGCCACTGGGATCCCGACGTCACCCCAGAAGCCAAGGACGAAGCTTTCCGACGACAAGTAGAGTGGAGCTAGGCGCAATGGAGCAGGCAGATGTAATTTGTTTCTTCTTCGACGTCAACACGTTGAGTCCCGTGACGATGCTGGAGCTGGGGCTCTGGGCGGCTTCAGACAAGGTGGTTGTGTGCTGTGATCCGCGGTTCTGGCGAGGGGGAAATGTGCACATTGTCTGTAAACGGTATGGGATTCCTCTAGTGGAGAACTTTGAGGAGTTGGTGCCGGCGATCGAAAAAATGCTGGTTCAGAAGGGTATGCAACTTGACGAGCAAGGCGACCTGGTGGGGGCGAATGTGCACACGGGAGAAGTCAAAGCCAGTCAAAAAGTCCATTCTGGAGAAGGAGAATACCGATTTGCTGAAGCAGGTTGCAGACATGCAGGCACAGCTGATGCAGTTGAGTGGATGATTGCTCCTCAGCGTCATTGACGATCTGCCAACGAAGCGCATAGACCTCTTAAAAACGGAACGCGGCATGTGCGATTGTTATCAATGTTGTAAGACTAGTAAGCACGAGAGCCTATCCAAACAGCCGTCAATCACGTGTAAGTTAGTGGTTATAAAAAGCCGATCGAACAAGTCGTTTGTAAGAATTCTCTTCAAGGGCGCCAACGTTCAGGGACCATGATTCTCTTAGATCATGAGAAGTTAGGTATTCGATAGGCCGATGTGGTCTTTTGGCGTATGAGGGATATAGAGGTTGTGCGTGACTTTATGGGAGCGTTAATCAGATTTTGTTCTATGTCACCAGATTCCGTACCTATGATGATGAAGTATATTCGACATAGACTTGTCGTTCTTCAGGCTACTGTAACGCCCAGAGCTACTTAACCATCTACTTGTGCTTACAAGATGTACGAGACAATCCAACAAAGCTTGAGGTCAAAGGAGACACAGCATTCAAACTCGTAACATTCGTGCACTACAAATGGACATTAGATTTTGAGGTAGCAATCACAGCCGGATCCGCTTTCGAGGCACGAGCCGCATAACGTGCGAGGCTTAAGGTCTGGGTCTCAAATGGCTTCCCAAACGCAGAAGCGGAATACAAAGCTAGCGGGTCGGCTGTTAGAGCGCTGCGCGATCTGAAATCCGTAACCGCCGAGGGCATTGGGTCCTGCTGGATGAGCGGATGCTCGGTCTGCTCTGGTGGAATGCTCAGTGCAAGATCAACATCGAGACAAGAGGTATAGTATTCGTCCCTCCCATTGGGGTAAGTAGGGTCTTTCCCAGGCGCGTTCGGCCACTGCCACACCCAGTACATTGTGTAAGATTTGTCGACTTGGACGTCGTCAGCTATTCTGACGTCCGTTTCGCACAACAACTCGTGCTCACTCCCAGGTTGTCCCGGCAGGGGGTTGGGCGTTTGCTCTTTCCGGGTGTCTGCAGCAATTGCGTTATTCCCAAGTTGGTAGCACCTTCCATCGTCGAAGTTCTGAGTGGTAAGGAGAACACCACGCGCATCACCGCCAGAACCGTCACGGGTCCATTTCAGCACGTCGAGTAGGACCTCTTCTTGGAGAGGCTGTTGGGTGCCAAATACAAAGACCGTGCCACCTTTCTCCGGCTTGCCCAGCAGGTTCTTTCCGCCATTTGGGATTGTGGCATGTCCGTTCTCTGCATATCGCATTGCGATCATCCCACCAGGCACGGTCTGCAAGCGAGGATAGTTGACAGTCTGGTGTGCAATGCGCTGAGAGGGATGACAGAGAAGATCTGTGTGAGCCACAAATGGTGGCTGCCGTTCCAAGGGTGGAATCAACCATACGTCGGCATTTTGATCGAAGTGAGCGACGCCTTTATCTACAAAACCGCGAGGATAGCCGTACCCTGCCATGAAAGATCCGTTGGACGCAATGTTCGACAGCTGTTCCACCCACGAATGCGCACCAGCCAGCTTGACAAAGACTAACAGTAGGGACGCAATGGCTTGAGAAGGATGCATCGTGTAGAGTCAGCCAACGTGGGTCCACGAGGGAGGCTGGCGGCGTGTGAGTGACAGGATGTACAAACTCTACAGCTATGGCCGCGGCGGCTTTAAGGGCACAAAATATCAACACTGGTGAGCATGATCAGGTTGGGGAATTCTTCCATTGAATGACGTGAATGACCAAGCGGTTGTTCGATATGTTTTCGTGATAGTCGTCACGTCGGTCATTGTCCACCGTTCGCTATGCCGGACGCTCAGATCGGAAAAGCTGCTGTGAAGGGGTGAGCCGTTAAGTTCAGCGCCACTTGGAGCAGCACCATCTGCTTGGAGGTCAGCCGATCCTGTATGAGGACGGACGTTCGCATGAATTTTGCAGCAAGAAGCAGTACAAGCAGTATAAGCAGCATAAGTAGTATAAGCAGTATAAGCAGTATCCTGGGCGTCCACATCTCTATAGGCATAACGCAACAAATTCATTCAATCCCCAAAGTCTAACCATAAAGGATACACACACACACACACACACACACACACACACACACAATTTATTAACGCCCGGCGGCTGAGCCGAAAGGACTACTATCACTGCTCTACTAATACATTGCCCGCAGTGGGTCCTGTTCTCCTTCAAGCCCATGCAATACGCCATTCATACCTTATATTCCTTCATTTAACATTTCTCTTCGATTTCTCGTGGGTTAGTAATGTTGTTAGTAAACTGCTTGAATGCTTTTCTCCAAGTGTTCAGCGTCCTATCTTCGGCAACTGAAGCGGTGTCTGCTTTCTGTGGCACGAGGTGATATGTTGGTGAGTCGGGTTGGGTGTTAGTTAGGTAGGTAGTTAGGTGTCCTGATTAGTCTGCCGTTGGTTTGCATCGAGTCGACCTGTGGCTATTGCGAACCGTATCGTTGCTCGGACCAGTGATCGGAATGGTCTGGTATGAGTTGGTATTGGTATGGTATATACCGCCAAGACCTGGTATGGTTTGAGGAGATCTCAATACCATGGTATTACCGGTATACCAGGTCATACCGGTAAGGCTAAAAATAAGCCGAGGTTAAGAAGCTCGGGGCAGCAGGCGGCTGGATTTCGGACTAAACTGGCTAGTGTATTCGAAGAAATCCTTAACCTGAACTAATAATTGTAGTCACGATAGCCTCTTATACCATTATCATGGAATCTCCAGTTCCGGCCTCGCCATCATCATTGACGACACGTTCAGCATCAATATCCCTCCAGACTCCTACGTCATCACCTGCTCCCACATTACCTGTCTCGACGCCATCACCTACCCCTATTCAATATCCCAAACCTCCGGATGAGTTTGTGCAAGACCACATCACATACCTGAATCGCGGAAAGACCACAAAGAAGGCAGCTCGTCTGGGCTCATCGCATGTATGGAAGTATGGTCTCCATTACATCCGAGATAGTGATAAGAAAGAGGTGTATTACTGTCACGAGTGTGCTGTCGGAAAGTATAAGCAAGAGCTATTTGTTATCAATGGAACGTCTGGAGTGAGAAATCATCTTGAACAGAAGCACCAGATTGATCCCCAGAGTGGTATCAAGAAACATAGTTCGACACGAAAGTCTGTACTGGAGCAGCAGAAGAGTGCGGCTACTACTAATACCTTCTTCTGGAAAGACTCAATTGAGAAGTTCAAGGAGCTCCTAATTCGTTGGATTGTGTACTGCCATATTGCTTTCTTTCAATTAGAAAATCAGTATTTCAGAGAACTTCTCTTCTTTTTGAATCCGGCGCTCCTCAACCACCTCCCAAAGGCAGCGAAAACTATCCGAAGTTGGGTTATGGACGCGTTTCTGTCGAAGAAGCAACGGCTCAGGGGGGACCTCCAGCACTCGCGGAGTAGAATCTCCATCTCCTTTGACCTCTGGACTTCGCCAAACCCTTACGCTATTCTAGGCGTCATCGCCATGTGGATTGACAGTGCCGGCAAGCGACGGACTACCGTTTTGGGTATACGACGTGTGTACGGTGAACACACTGGCGAGAACATTGGATCAGTTGTGCTTGAATTGCTAAAAGAATATGATATTGGCGGAGATCAGATTGGATACTTTATGCTGGATAATGCCTCGTCAAATGATATCGCTGTTGAATTCATACTCAAGGAGCTCTGCCCATGGATGAAGTCAAAACAACGTCGCCATCGCCGGCTGCGTTGCTTGGGCCACATTATCGACCTCTGCTGCCAGGCGTTCCTCATGGGCCGGAACTGTGAGAAGTATCTTGCGAAGCTTCAAAAGCACTATCAACGCGGAGACTATGCGAAGGTGGAAGAGCTCTGGAAGAAATTTGGATGTTTGGGTCGGCTTCATAACCTCGTGCGTTACATTAGGCTTACTCCGCAACGCCGTGAGGAGTTTGCTGCCATCATTATCGGCGGGGATCTCTGTGAATTCGATGGCCTCGAGCTTATCCAGAACAACTCGACACGCTGGAATTCATGGTTCCATTCGATCACACGTGCATTGAATGTTCGGGAACGCTTAGAGCTCTTCTCAGCTCGCCATGTACCTGGGAAAGGCTCTCATGGGATTGCGAACTTCAAACTAGATGGACAGCACTGGTTCGAGCTTGAAAAGATTGAGCTTGCTCTAAAAGACTTCTACGCTGCAACTTTGCTTTCTGAGGGAGGAAAGACTTCACTTGCTGACTGGTTTTCAACCCTGGACTGCCTTCTTCGAGAAATAAATGAGACGAAAGACCACTACCACGACATCCACACCGAAGATGACAATAACTTTACATGGAAGTACCTCCAAAGTTGCGCAGACAGCGCGTGGTTAAAATGCGAGGAGTATTACAGCAACCAGCAGCTGAATTGGCAGAATCGATTTCCTGAAGATACTGATCTTCCGCCAGCGTATTATGCAGCTCAAATACTTGATCCATATCGAAAGTGGGCGTGGTTCACGCAAGAATGGGTTCTTCAGGGCGACGAGGACAAGCAGAGGTGGTTTCATAACGCACAATCGGCGGTGAAGCATCTCTGGGAGACAGAGTACAAGGGAAGGTACCCTGTTGAGGTGGTACCACCACCAATCAGGAAGGAGAGAGGTCCTGACCCAGCATTTGATCGCCAGCGGGAACACAAGCGCATTCGAATAGACGCTCCGGTCTCTACAACTGATTTGTATGATCAGTATATATCTACCGATCGGCTTCATGACGACGAGGCAGGTTGCGATGAGGCTATTGCGTACTGGCTATCTCGCTATGACTCCCAAAGAGATCTCGCTCGCTTCGCTCTGGATCTGTTCGCGATCTCACCTATGTCAGATGAATGCGAACGCCTCTTTAGTAGCGCAAAGCTTACTATAGTTGATCGCCGTGGTAGGCTGAAGGCAGATATTATAGAGGCATGTGAGTGTCTTCGGGCCTGGTATGGAAAACCCCAGGCTGAGGAAAACAGCGATATCGAGGATAGTGAGAATGAAGACGACTGGATTGATAGTTAGTAGTGAAATACATTTTCCCGGTTTCTTCCTTTTCTTCAGCCTCAGTCTTGGCGGTCTTACTGGTCTTACCGGTAAGACCATACCGGTTATTATGTAAGCAGCTGGTATGGTATGGTTTGACCTCCATACCATACCATACCAGACCATTCCGATCACTGGCTCGGACAGCGTTCATGTTCGGAGTCCAGTTCTTGTCATCAGCTGTGGTCTTTCCGCCGAGGAAGAAAGATAGATTCCCTCTGCCTGTGTCTGTGCATTGTAGCATCTCTGTTCGGAGCGTTGTCCATCTTCTGCACCGGAAGAGGAAGTGTTCTACTGTCTCTTGCGCTTGTCCGTATTCACACTGGTCTGTTGACGCAGCATTGATTCGGTGGAGATATACGTTCAGTCTTGCCATGCCTGTCCTGAGTTGGGCGAGCGTGTTCGCTTCTTTCCATGATAGTCGGTCATAGAGCTGTCGCGTATGTTTGCCTGGTAATGCTTTGTCTATTCTTTTAGAGTAGCTCCCGACGTTTTCCAGTAACCCCCTAGCGGTGGCACGATGCTTAGCTCGCGCAATGTTAAGGGTGGTCGATCGCATTCTGGGGAGTTGTGTCTGTGGGGTGACACCCTGTCTCGTTGCCGCTTTTGCCTTCGCCTTAGCAAGCTTCAACAGTGCGTTTTCTTCACTTGACCGCAGCCATAATACAGTTATCGTGTTTCCATTTCTTTTCAGTGCTCTTATGGATTCATAGGTGCGGCATGTCAGTACAGTTGCTTGCGAAACCGCCTGCACCTTTTTGCGCACACAAAGATTCTTGGCCCCCACTGCACTAGGACACCCATGCTGTTGTGTGGCCAATCATCTGCCTTCAGTGTCAACAGCGGAACCCCCTCGAACTCCGCAGAATCGCCTTACAGGAACATGGTTGGTTGAAAGGCAGCAAGGACTTGGGCCCGCAAGGGTCAAAAATCTTCGTGTGCCCAAACGGTGAAGGCGGTTTCGCAAGCAACTGTATGAAGGCTACCGCAGCAGCCATCGGTCACCTTTGCTAACCAATCATGCATACGTACACGGCGAAGAGCATGAGATTGATGAACTGAGGGTTCGTTGCTGAAACCAAGCGATCACCCAGTAGCATCCAATGATTCAACGGGGAAGACCGAAAATGCTGACGATCTTCAGACGGGAATCGTGTTAGGCTGTATCGAGCTTAGTGCCACGTGGCCATATGCACTCGTGCGCAATCGACGAGCGATCATCGAATGCTTACTCGCCTCAAAGCCAAATGGCGTTGATCTACAGCGCACCGGGCCGAACGATGAATGGCACTGGATGAGCGATGACAGTCATCCAATTAGCTACCTGGTCAGCACTTGATTGTAGCGGAACGACCCGCGCCTAGTGCTGATGGTCATCACATGTGGCGCATTCTAGCGTGTTAATGCTGGTGTTGTGGTTACCCACTTACAGTCCCCCCCCATGAATTGACTGCTAGCGCGAGACGAGGTGTGACGAGATCTGGTCCGTGCGGCAGGAAGGGGTCACATCTTTGATCACACAACTTTGGCAGTAAACAGATGCTTGCGCTTCACTGTCGTTCTTTTTTTTGATAATGAGGTCTCCAAAGACTCGCCTCTCATATAAGGAGAGAATTCAGATACATACAATGCATGATCTTGGTTATAAGCAGACAGAAATCTCAATCTACCTCCAGATTCCTCAGACAACGATCTCTCTCTGCCTTCGAACAGGCGAGACGCCTCCACCTCCTCCACTAGGCCGTAAGCCTATCCTTGATACGCCAAAGAGACAAAGGCTTGTTGCTCATGCGACTCAGGATCACGTTCAAAGAAGAAAGCCGTGGAAGGAGGTCGCAGCAGAGCTGGGGTGGCATCTTTGCAGCAGGACGCTGAAGGCAGCATTTGAAAAAGAGAGATACTTTAGACGCGTTGCAACAGAGAAACCTCTCCTCACAGATAAGCATAGATATGATAGACTGGTTTGGGCATATGAGCATGTTGAATGGGAAGATCAAGACTGGCTCAGAGTTGGATGGAGCGACGAGATGTCTGCAAGACTAGGAGGAGGCAAGATATTTGTGACAAGGATGGCAGAAGAGAGACTTGATCAAGACTGCCTTATCCCTCGTTTCAGACGTTACTCATGCTGCATGGTCTGGGGCATTATCTCAGGCCTATTCAAAGGGCCTCTTATTCTCTTTAAGAAAGATTGGTGCGTAAATAAGAAGAAGACAGTCACTTCTCACGTCTATATTAAGCATATTCTTCCTTACATTAAGGAATTCCAAAGAGAGATGGCTGCCTACTTCAACAAAGAGATGATCTTTATGGAGGATAACTGTTCTATTCATAACTCAAAAGAAACAAAGGCTGCGCAGAGGCTGCTCCAAATCATAAAGATGACTTGGCCAGCTAATTCACCAGATCTCAACCCTATTGAGAACGTGTGGCAGATGCTCAAGCATCGAGTCGCCCAGCGATATCCTAAGACAACAGAGGAGGTTAAGCTCTATCTTGAGGAGGAGTGGGAGAAAATCACAGTTGAAGACTATAAAAAGTATATCCTGTCCATGCGTGAGCGCTGTGTTGCAGTGATCCAGGCAGAAGGCCTTCATACAAAGTGGTAGAGCATTGCTGCTGTCTTGTTGTACATACAAAAATGAATAGAAACTCAGACCAGGGCTGTGCCGCACGGACCAAATCTCATCACATCTCGTCTCGCGCTAGCAGTCAATTCATGGGGGGGGACTGTAGAGGATAATGATTATGATCCCCTCAATACCACGTCAACGACCATCAGCGTTCTACTCACATGGCTAACCTGTCAATGCAAGCACTGTTAGGCATGACCGGTCATGACTCGTGGGTTCCATGCTTCATGACGCAA
This sequence comes from Pseudopyrenochaeta lycopersici, assembly GCA_003313425.1. Classification (NCBI taxonomy): domain Eukaryota; kingdom Fungi; phylum Ascomycota; class Dothideomycetes; order Pleosporales; family Pseudopyrenochaetaceae; genus Pseudopyrenochaeta; species Pseudopyrenochaeta lycopersici. Next base: position 11,640 of record NHZP01000109.1, read on the forward strand.
GCAACAAACCATTCATCCCACGCCAGTCCAGTCTCGGCTAAAATAAGCCTTTCCTGACTTCACGAGTTATGAGTCAGTCACGAAAATCTCCGGGCTAATCAAACAGCGGCGCCGGAAACTGGGCAATTGACTGCAGAGGGGAGTGTTGGAGGCTCCTTCTCGAACCCTCACAGCTTGCCCACACATGTGGCAATGTAATGTTGCTGCTCGTTGTTACCATTACATGTTTCGTTTCGAACGTTGAGACGATGGTGCTAAGCCGCAATGGGCTGCCCTCCGCAAGGATATTGCACGCTGCGGCGTGGCGGCTTGCTGCTGCGTGGAAATGGGGCGTTGGCACATCAGCACGCGAAACAAGCAAGTACATCGTGGTGGGTACACAAGGACACCAGGTTACGCGGAGCTCTTCGATACTAACTGCTTACCTCCATCACTACAATCGGCCAGTATTTTTGTGCTATCTCTGATCTGCTTATGCCTCCATGTCAGCTATGGTAAACGTGTCAGGGTTAGCTTCGAATCATCGCTATGCTAGCAGCTGGCACTCCTATACTGATACCCTGCTTATCGCCCAAGCCGTTCATCATACTTTTGCTTCACGTGGAATTGATTACTTGAGAAAGCTAGTTTTTCGACACGGCGGACAGTAAGCACTGTAATGGAAGCCAGAACTGTGGTGCACAATATTGGCACTTGCTTCGCAGATGATATTCTATCAGCATAAGCGTACTGGAGGCCAGTGGCTATAAAGGTGTGGGCGTAGCATGTTCTAAGCCCTCGAATGTGGTCACACATCGCTACACTCAAGGCTCACTTCCAGCGAGGGATTGCGACGCAACAAGCGACTCAATCCAGCTTCGTCATTTCATACCACAAATTCTGTCCCAGTTCTCCCATATCGAGCCCGGTGTAACAGCCCGATACCCGGTGAAACAATGCTCTTGTTTTGAACGTCTGAGCGAGAACGTGTTGGTGATGCCACAGTGGGCCGACTCTGCTAACCACAATGTCTGCTGTTGAGACACTAGAGAAATGCCAGGTGCTGCGCTAGCTGATATTAGGGAAGGCCTCGCGCTCCAGGCTTGCGCGCGAAGTTTCGTGTTCAATTCCGCGTTCAATTCCGCGTTTCCGCTAGCTCCGTGCTTATTTCCGGTCTACATCCTCTGTCCACTTGGTCAGTATCCTATAGCCTACATTATGCATGGTACTAACATGCCAGTACGGTTGGCGCCGCTTAGCACCGCATTCGTACTCTTTATACTTAGGCCTATAGTGCTTCTCAGGCTGTTTTACGAGGCGTGAGAGCTTCATTGAGGCCTTTGAGAGCCGAAGGCTGGCTTTGGGGAAATTCCTCAGCTATCTGGTAAATCTCGTGCGTCTCAGAGCGTGGTGCGCACACGGTCGCGTCAGCCGCAAGCGCGAGTCATCATGGTCAAGTCCGGAGGTATCATCACATTGGCTTGTACAACCTCTAGTAACGTTAACGGCTGATATCACCTTCCCTTCGAGCAAGCTTTGCTAATCTCTCTCAGGCAATTGAACGCGTACACGAACAATAAAATCGAGATTCATCTACCTATCCGGGTTTCGTGCCCTGCATCCACAAAATTTCTTGTGCAACAACTGAGTATAATACGCCGAAATTGCTTGCCCATTCTACGACTGCTTGTTGAGATCTTTGCTGACTAGTGGCACGGTTTTGGCGTTGCATTCAAACACAAATCTTGCTCAGAATCACCGACAACTTCGAGAGAATTACTCGGATTGCGCGCGTCGCTGGTAGCTTGCCCCAACCTTTGCGATATTCTCTAGGGTCATCTACTCTACGTAAGTCCCGATCCAAAGAGCAAGCGGCTTGTTCGCCTCTTCAGCTCTATACCTATACCTCCCCATTCTTACTGAACAGAAGATCTGCGCCCTGGAAAATGTGCCTGCAGGTCAGCTTAAATCAAAATATCTATCGCTACATGCTAGGCGGGGCTACAGTATCAACGTCGTACGGGCTGACTACTGAAATAGGTCAATGTCATGATATTCAGCCTTACCCATACGCTGCTCATATTCGTTCTCAATTAGACTACTCACAGGGTACCTCTCCTTTTTCGCCGCAACTGGATAAGTCCTCAAGGCCTTTTCGGGTCGCTTCTTCTGCTTCTAGCTTATCCACACGGTCACCACCCCACGAGGTAAGAGTAAGTTCAATACCTTTGTCACCCTATTTGTACTATACACTAACTGTCGTGCCCGGCGCCTTTGCTAGAATATAAATCGCAGCATCGGCTGAGAGCATTTGTGGCTGTCAACTTAGGTGAGCGATTCACAAGGCTGTACAATCCTCGCCAGGCCGTGCTCAAGCAGGGCGTGGAGGCGTTGACCCCGCTTCTGCAGCTCGATTTCCGCTAATCCGACTCTCGCAGGGATCAGTCCGATTATGCCCAACAGATGTTCCGCATCTATTGACAGTCAGTAAGTGATCGCTCCGTTTATTGCGGTTAAGTATGGCGACACTCAAAGGTTGACAGCACCATGGATTCAATCTGGGGCTTCCCAGATTGGCCGCTTGCTGTGACACTGACATCCTTAAATTCAAGAGTAATCGCCGCCTAAGCGTGTGCCATTCATTCAAACTTCTCGCAGCGTCGACCAATGGCTGAAACATGACCAGAAACTGACATTCCAAACACTGAGGCAACCGACGTCTTCGATGCTGTCGAATGGCAACCTTCGCTCTACCATCCTACCTCTGTCGAGCTGAATCAAGATCCTCGAGGTCCACAAGAGACAGTAAGTCCTATATGGCCCTCGATGATCATCCGAGATGTATCAAGACTGCGGGGACAAGCTTGAAGTCTGACTGACTAGTCCCTAGATCTCGTCTATCAACTTCGGATGCCGCTGAGGCGCGTATCTACAATCCGTCGTGTCCCATAAAAGTATGTGTCCGTGGATCTTGCTAACGCCAATCAGCCTCCAAATCTTTGCAGCATGCGATCTATACAAGGGACGCACCGACCAACGTCGAAGAAGACGCTAGCCGGCGGCTAAGTGGCTTCAAGCGCACTCCGACTCTTAGATGTCTCGCGGATTTGGATGCTCATACGCGACATTGAGTTCCCCTGCTCGCAATCGCAACGTCATCTGCTGACATCTGTCTCGTAGCGCCCTGGCACCGAATCAAGCTAGCGGTTGGCCTGGCTCTTGAGATCTACTGCGCGAAGGACCATCAGATAAGCGGTCTTTCATCGTGCCTACTGGTTCTGTACAAGCTCTACCTAATCAGTAAGGCTTGGTGTTAATATTTTCTACACTCGCGAAAGAAAGGTTACATGTTTAGTGTGCTTCTAGCGACGTGCACAGCGATTTCACAACATTTTGAAGGCCCCTGGACCTGCAACCAGCTAACTGTTTGGAGCAGGGCCCGTAACGGCTTGTGTACGCAAGAGCATCATGTCGCAATGATATATGTAGCGTCCCATGGCGCGTGGGGCGAGTAAACTGTGTGAGTCTTTCTCCGCCCTGGCATCCTGGTCTGGCTTATTTACAGGAAACGGCACAATCAGTGATGCGGATCGCGACGATCAAGAGGAAGATTCAATCGCTCGAGACAGGTAGCTGGGGTAAGCACAATCGGCAAAGTCTTCAGCAAATCGCTGTGCCAGGATTCTTCATATCACCTCTTGGCGGCCGCTGACGTTAACACAGAACGCCATACTACAAAACCGATTATACGACTAGTGGCCTAAGTGTAAACGTGGAAAAGAGGGGCCAAGCCGCCTTGCTGTGGGGGGGGGGGGGGAAATCCGCCGAACGGTGATGGCTTGCCAACGCATGCATATGCATACCATGTCTAGCGCGCGGACCGCGCCTCCCGGCACCACCCTGCATATCTCCGAGTCAGTGTTATGCAGGCAGTCCACATACATCGTGTCTGCTGCCGAGTCCAACCCTGGCCCGTGTCATGCAATTGCACGGGCGCCGCCATCATCCGCTGCCTGTCAGTCCTCTTCGGGCCAGCGCCCCTTAGGCCGGTACTTCACAATTGAACTCAGATCCCGAAACTTCAACGAACACAGCGGGATGATTCTGTACCAACAGTCAAGAGCAAGTCGCCTCACGCAAGTGACTGCGCTTGTGAAAGCCGCAGGTGGCCTAATCAACTCTGCCGTACTGACTGCATAAAGCGTGCAGAGAGAGAAGAGAGAAGAGAGAAGAGAGAGTATCTGCTTCATTCTCGTTTCTAGCCTCTAAGCATTAGTACAGTTTTGACCCCATGGACCGGTGGCCAAATCAGCTACTGTGCAATACACGAACTAGGTTAGGCACACTAACGAGACTCGTCCAGCATATCTGAACATAAGGCGTTAAAAGTCATTGCAAATTTCGGGGGGTTCCACATCGAAGCAGCACTCGCCCAAGGCGGTATCATGAAAGCTGAACAGCAGTCCGCCCTTCTCGAGCTGGCGACGGAGGTTCACCAGCTGACAACTCAGATTGTCAAAGATCTGACTGCGAAGAATCTACGGGAGCCAACATTTGAAGTAGACTCCGAAACAGTGCTGGAAACTCCGGAGCAGATTGCCCTCCGCGCACGGCTGAATGATGCCGCTCGAGATCTACTACGCCTCGTGAATTGCCCCAGAAACGATGCGCGGACCTTCGTATGCTACTTGTACGATCTGGCAGCCTGGCAAGTAGCTTGTGAATTCAACTTCTTCGAAGCAATTCCCGAAGATAGAGTCGCTAACATCAAGAGATTGCGGAGAAAGATGGAATGGACGAAGATCGTGTTGGTCGCTTCTTGCGCATGCTAGCTACGGACGGAGTTTTTGAGGAAGTGGAAAAGGATGTGTTCAAACATACGTCCCGAAGTGTTCTTTACCTGAAAGACAAGCAGTGGCGGGATGTATGCACTATCAGTGCGATTATTCTGCTCGACGTTGGTAGAATTACGATGCTAATACAGCCTATAGGTTGGATGAATTCTTCAGAGCAGCAACTGAGACTTCCGCAAGTATCCAGGAATCAACCCTCGTGAGCAATGGGCAGAAGAAAGCTTTTGTGATGAGGCACGGAACGGATTTGTTTCAATTCTACAAGCAAGACCCACAACGAGCAGGTCGCTTTGCGAGCGCGATGGCTGGAGTCTCCAGACGCACTACTCTCCTTCTCCAACTTGCAGGTTACTGTGCTAACTTCCTTGTAGTTGAGCGCCATTTTGAAACTCTCAAGGAGAGCCTCTCTTGGGATCAAATCAGCAGAGGCAAAATCATCGCTGTCGGTGGTAGAAGTGGCCACATGAGTGTCTCGCTCGCCCGGGTAAGTTTGAAACAAACCCAATGCTCTACAACAAGCTCACTTACAGCTGCTCGAGGCCTTCCCAAATCTTGAACTCATTGTCCAGGATTCTCTGACCATGCTGTCATCGGCTATCCAGAACGACTTCTCAGATCTCAATGGTCGAGTTACGTTCATGCCGCATGACTTCTTCGCTACTCAACCCGTCTCAGGCGCACCAGCATATCTTTTGAGATACGTAACCCATAACTGGAACGACGTGGACTGTATCCGTATCTCCAGGGCGCTCCTCCCTGCCTTGGAGAAAAGCACTCCTGGGACACCACTCTTGATCAACGATGTTGTACCGCCAACACTGGGAGAAGCCTCAATTTTCCACGACAATCACATGTGCCAGGTTGACATCATGATGATGCTGGTCCTCGGGGCTAAACAGAGAACAGAAGAACAGTTCCGGCATTTGCTCTCGGATGCAGGTTCACGATTCAAGGTTAGCAAAGTTAAACTGATGTTGCTCTGAGACCATTCGCTAATGTCTCTTCCAGATCAAAGCTATTCACGGAAAGGGCAACATGAGCCAGATCGAGGCACATCTGGATATTGATGCAGCTCGCCATACGGAAGGCTTAGCTGTTGCCGAAGTCTCCAAAGATGCGTCAGCAGATGACCAGGAGCAGGATGCATCCACTGTTGCCAACCAGCAGAAGCGGACTGGAACCCGTCTCTGATCTACTGGAGCGCCACATCACTGGGCTGCATGATGACCTGTGGAGTGTTGGACTTATAGGCTCTTCGGCACGATGAGGAGAGGAGACTATCGACATGATAGGTGTTGTCTTCATTTTTGTCTTAAGGTCTGTATCAAGTCTAGTCGGTTGAGTGCTACATATAAAGATGGCGCTAGCAGGGGTCTGTCTGTTTATGTAATCCCAACACGCCCCCTCAGACAGAGCCCGTAAAGGTGGAAGAGACAACCGTACATATGCTGCTCTCGTTAAAAAACTTCTCAAGTCATCCAAGGAAGAAAAAGAGTAGCAGCAAGGGTCGTGGTTAGTGCGGCACGAGGCCTGCGGCTAGTCGCCAGCGTTCTAGTGGCTCGCGTGGTAATGCCTTGGTTCCTATGTCCGCCATGTTCTCTTCCTGTGGCACCCATTTGATTCTGACGGTGCCGTCGGCTTGAAGCTCCCGGGTTTTATGGTATCGTATCCAGATATGCTTTGTGCGTTCATGGTGCTTGGCGTTGTCGACCAAGTCTTTGGCTCCTCGGTTGTCACTGCAGATTAGTATGCCTTGACTAACCGGATGTCCAAGCTCTTCCAGCAGTCCCTTAAGATAGGCTGCTTCTAAACTTGCCGTAAACAGCGCCATATACTCAGACTCCGTACTAGAGACCGACACTACAGATTGCTTCCGGCTCTTCCAGCTGACTGCACCTCCTGCTAGAGTGAAGATATAGCATTCTGTCGAAACGCTATCAGTACAGTCAGATCCCCACTCAGCATCGCACCATCCTATGATCTCTTGGTCCTTATTACCGTCGAATTCTAGTGCAAGGTCTAGGGTTCCAGAGACGTATCGCAGCACCTTCTTTGCCGCGTCATAGTGCTGTTGTGTAGGGTTGACCATGAACCGGCTCAGCAGAGATACCGGGTAGGCTAGATCTAGTCGGCTTCCGATCATGCCAAACATTAAAGAGCCGATCAGAGATTGGTAGTCGTAGCGTATTCTCTTCTCGCAGATGTAGTTGTCCTCAGGTGGCTTGTGGAACATCCCGGGGTTCATTGGCACTGCGTTCTTCTTGAGGTTGTCAAGGCCTAGGCGTGTGAGTACCTTTCGTAGGTAGGTGCTGTGGCTTAGGAGGATCTTCCGGTTCTCCCTATCTCGGTAGATCTGCATGCCTAGGAAGTGTTTACAGGGTCCTTCGTCGCTCATTTCGAATCGCGAGTGTAGTTGATCCTTGGTGTGTTGAATGCGTTCCTTGTCGGGGCCAAACAGTAGCATGTCGTCGACGTAGACTACCAAGATGGTGTCTCCGTTCAAGAAAACGGCCTCGTCGTATGCTGACCTCTTAAACCCCATCTCTTGTAGCGCTTTCTGGAGTGTTTAGTACCAGATTCTTGGGGCTTGCTTCAGACCGTACAGGGCCTTCCGTAGTCGGCAGACTGTTCCGTTCTTGGTGAATCCAGTGGGGAGCTCTACAAAGACTTCGGTGTCAATGGGCCCGTAGAGGAAGGCGGTTTTAACGTCCATTTGCTCAATTTCCCAGTCATGAATGGCTGCCAGTGCGAACAGCACACGGTAGGTTTTCTGTCGTACTACTGACGCAAAGGTTTCTGAGAAGTCGATGCCTTGTTGTTGCTCAAACCCGCGGACGACCCAACGAGCCTTAAATCTGCTGATTTCGCCGTCAGGGCCTCGCTTTATCTTGTATACCCATTTGCCACTGAGTACGTTCATCTGCTGGGTCTTAGGAACTTCGTCCCATGTGCAATTGAGGCTTAGGGATTTCATTTCTTCTTGCATTGCCTTGATCCATTGGTCTCGATATGGACCGTTTATTGCCTGCTCGTAGGTTTGAGGTTCAAGGGGTTCAGGCAGCTGGCCTTGGACTGTATTGCCGTATGCTTCGAGATCGTTGTTGTCAAAGGACACGGCGGCATGGAAGGCTTCTATAGCTAGCTGTCGGCAACTCCTAGGTCTGCATTATTCAAGTAGTGGGAAGGACGGCAGTGGCAGGAGGTCGAGTTGGTGGATGCGGTCTTTGATGTCTTCTAGGAAAGCCCACGGTTGATTGAGGACCTCAAGGCAGTTGATTTCATTTTCTTTGGCGCCCCCTGTGGCCGAGCGGTGACGTTTGGGGTTCTGTTCAAGGTTGACTGGCTCTATTGGGTTGGCGGCTAGGTCAAGGACTTGTTAGAGCTCAGCAGGACTCAGATCAAGGTCGCGTTGTAGTTGATCCCGATTCGCCCCCTCAACGCGTGCCGTGAGGTCCTGAGTTGTGGTAGGTTTTAGAGCGGGCACTTGTGGGAACCGAGCTAATTGTTTAGCAGGGAGGACTTCTTCGGGTGTCGGAATGGCCGCAGACATGGCAGAGCAAGAGGGGAGCTTGTATTCTGCCGAGTGCTTGAGGCGGACATTCTCGTCAAATAATACTTCTTTGGCGCGCTCGATTTCACCGGTAGAGGGGTTCCAGAGTCGGTATATATTTTAAGTGTATGATGAGTTGCTTGTTTCTGAACTCTCCACCGTTATCGGTGCGGTAGTAGAGGACCTTGAGTCCAGTGTGTGCTTCTACCTGTGCTGTATCGAGTTTGATCCAGTGTGTCGCGTCAGACTTCCGTTTTAGGAGGTAAAGTCGTGGGCGCCTGCTGTAGTCGTCGATGATCAGGAGGTAGTAAGCTTCGCCGTTAGGGGTAGGCGGCGTGATAGGCCCCCCAAGATCCGCAAATTGGCGCTCGCCTCGTCGCGTGGCGCGGGTTACTAATGCCATGTGGTTTTAGGCATGGCCTTTGCCGTGGACACAGGAGGCGCAGAGTAGGTCAGTCCGGTCGTCCAGGAGCGGTATCTCCAGTTGTTTAGCTAGAGTCTTGCAGGTCTTGTAGTTAAGGTGACCCATCCGTTTGTGGAGGTCCATGAGTGAGATGGCAGGAGTGGTGTGCTCGGTAACAAAGGCTATCGTACTACTAGGTGTTTCTGTGGCGTAATTCCAGAGTTCAAGAGATTCCTTAATTAAGTACCGGAGCTTCCGGAAGACGCCATGAACAGAACCCAAGAGGATCAGGGTGTTTTTCCCTTGGTGCCGCTTCGTGATGCGGGCACATCGGGAGTCCTGGTAATAGCCCATGCCAGGCTGGCTTGTGATAACGCCGACAGATATCAGGTTTACCGTCATGTAGGGAACGTATAGTACTCTTTTAAACTCTATTCGTTGCGTGTTGTTGACTCGCTGTACTATGATAGGTACAGTGCCTTCCCCTAGGGCTTCTGCTCCGGTTCCTACGCCTCGCATTGGTATAGGCTTCGGGAACGCCTAGAAGTCGCTGAACATCTCGCGTTGGCAGCAGAGATGGCGACCAGCAGCGCTGTCGAGTAGCCAGTCTAGGGATTTAGCACTATTGAGACGCGGAGGAACTTTAGTAGTAATCTCATTGATAGAGGCATAGGATTCGGGTTCTTCGAAGCCTGCAATGTACGTAGTGTTCATGCCTTCAGGCCAATTCAGTAGTACTTGTTCGTTGTCCTCTAGGCCCGCTGATGAGAGCTCAGCACTGTTATCGGTGCTGGTCATGAACGCTTTCTTTTCTTGCTGTAAGCGACATTCCGCATCATTGTGGTTGCCACAGCCAGGGATCCAGCCATGGACGCTACAAAGGTTTTGTTCGTGGGGTCTTGCAGTAACTGGGATCTTCCAAGTGCGTTCTATTAGGTTTTGCTGATTAATAGTAGGTCGCTTGTAATTTTATAAGTTACTAAGGGTGTTACTGCCGGGTCGCTTTCCGCCAGATCGGAATGAGCCGCTGGCCAGGTAGGCCGAGGTCTTTTGTTCCGATTGTATGCGAGACCATTCGTCGGTGGCCCGGGACATGGTTTCTTGGAGGGAGAGCGTTTGGCCTGTCCCTACGCCTGCCACGCTGAAGTGTTGGTAGAGTGTGGAACGAAAGGTGCTGAAGGATTCGCCGAGATTAGTGAGGAACCACAATTAGAGTAGTTCCTCAGGAAGGTGCCAGGACAGGTTCATGCGCCGGATCTTGTTGACTCGCGACATGAATGTCTGTGAGTAGTCCTGTACCCCTTTGTGTTGGTTTAAGTTGTCGTGGATTAAGCCCTCGATTTCCTCGGCTAGCAGATTTGCTCCCCGCTGCTGGGACTCGTCCCGGAGAATCCGATAGACCTCATTTGCGTGATAAATGCCTCTGACCTTCTCCTTCATGTAAGGGGACAGGTTGTGCTTTATGCCCGCGAGCAGGTTATCATTGGCTCTTTCGTATCTAGCGCATCGCCGAACATAGTTGTTCCATATCTCGGTGTCGCTGCCGTCGGGGGGCTCAGAAGGATTTGTGATGCTAGCTGGCATCCCAGGGAGGTCGAGTAGCTTATGGACGTGTTCGGCTCGGGCAGCGTTTTGTAGTGCCTCGTCGAACTCAGCCCAGTTGGATGCCCCTTGTAGCTGAGGAAACTTAGTGTGTGTAGTTGCTGCCGGAGCCGAAGAGTCTGGCTACTTCAACTTCAACGGCAGGTTCTTCGAGTTCGAGTCTTCGTTAAAGGGGACCATGTAGAGGCTGTTGACGATGAGATAGAGGTTGGAGTGTTTGGTTGGTGGATACGTTGATCGTGCCGGAGGAGCTTGGAACGTCGTTGGTGGTACCGGAACCGCGTTGTTGGGCTCGTGTCTGGGGTGCCATCGGCGCTGGATTTGGTTCGAAAGGATCTTGTTGCATTTATGTATCGAGGGCCACGTCCCTCTATGGTGGCCCTTGCAATGGCCTCTGGCCGTTAAAAAAAAACTTGGATGACTTGATCATCTAAGGAATTTGGTCGTAATAGTTTTAATTTTTTGTGGTGTTTGCTGGGAGATTTTTTGTTTGTTTATTTCTTAGAGGGTTCCTGTTTGAATTGTGAGATGAACGTCTGTGCAGAGCAAAAGGAAATTGAGTGCGGTCCCCAGGTGGGGTGCCGGTGGGGTGCCGGGAAACATGCTCGTTACTCAGGGGCAATAGGGCTCCTGCCTGAGGCAAGACTTGGTCGTCTGTGTAGAGCTAAGTTTGCGCACGGGTTTTTGGTGTTGCTGCCGGAGCAGGCTTTGGGAATGCTGCGAGTGGCAGGCTTGAGGATTGCTGCGAGTGGCAGGCTTTGAAGATTGCTGCGAGTGGCAGGCTTTGAAGATTGCTGCGAGTGGCAGGCTTGAAGATTGCTGCGAGTGGCAGGCTTGAAGATTGCAGCGAGTGGCAGGCTTTGAGGATTGCTGCGAGTGGCAGGCTTGAGGATTGCTGCGAGTGGCAGGCTTTGAAGATTGCTGCGTGTGGCAGGCTTTGAGTCAGGTATGAAAATAGGCGCAGAACCCGGGCTCATAACCTGTTGGACTTATAGGCTCTTCGGCACGATGAGGAGAGGAGACTATCGACATGATAGGTGTTGTCTTCATTTTTGTCTTAAGGTCTGTATCAAGTCTAGTCGGTTGAGTGCTACATATAAAGATGGCGCTAGCAGGGGTCTGTCTGTTTATGTAATCCCAACATGGAGTTCACTCTTGCCATCTCATTCAATGTAGCATACCCAGCATTGTATGCGAAACATGCATTGTATTGAGTAAGTGTAAACCACGTCTCTTTTGGTGTATGTGCGTCCAGCCCGACTGGGCGCCGATCCAATCAGGGTGTGGTAAGTTAGCGCATCTGCCAGATACGCGCGCCATCGGTATATGTCAGCCTGCAAAGCGACCCCACCTCAACTCCTTCGCTTCTGGTACTGCATGCATCAACCCCCGCGTCCTCCAGCTTCACATATAGGCAGCAGACGATAGCGAGTCTTTCACAATCGCCCAGGTTTACAAAGCAGGAACAAAGAACGCCGAGCAGCTTCAACCCTGATGACAGACAATCGCCTTCTTGATCCATGGTCCGTCTCAGGGTCCACTACATATTGGTTTTACCCTGGCGAACCTACAATGTAACGATCATCTGGTCTACCTAGTCCCTATGCTGGTCATACCTGCACCATCTCCCGGCCGTTATGTTGCAAGAGTCATGCATATACCTACATACTCACCGCCGGTTTGCAGCTCCGGAGCGGGACGCGCCTGCCGCGCTGCGTTCATTACTTGGGCGAAGGCGGAGGAAAGTTCCGTAATGACGCCCATAGGCGAACGTCCTGAGCTTATCCTCACAACACTAAAGTTGATAACTCTACAAAGAATCCGCAACAGCAGCCAACTAAGGCCCACCACGTATCAACAGACCTAGCTGCGGCCTGTCTCCCGGTCTAACCAGAAGCAATATTGCATCGGAGGAGCCGCTACGCATGCATATCAGAAGTGAAACTGATGAACTGTTGGTCTCTAACTGGGATAGGCTAACTCTCCACGCATAGCCTTCTTGCGTCTTTGGCAACAAATCAACATTCATTCGTATCTGCAGAATTAAACAGCGCAACAGTACCAAGTAGCCAATGCCTAGGCTCAGTTGCATGTAAGTCGATCGCCCCGCAACGTCCTTGACGCGCGTGGAAAAGATACAGACTGCCATGAATGCTTGAATATAATGCAGAGGTGCGTACCACTGACAATTGTCTCGGCCTCACCGCACTGCTTGGAGAAACACCGTCGGCAATTGATTCCCACTATCCATGACAAACTAATTTCCTAGCTTTGTGTTGCAGACGCATTCCGCGTCTCATAGGCGCGCGCACGAGAGCGCTCGATGGCTTCCTGCTAAGTCCATCCGTGACGACGGAGCAATAGCCTGTACTTTTCCGTACCTCCTAGCTATGTAAGTCATGTTCGCAGCAATACTAATTTCGCACTGCAGTCCTTCGGGTCTTCAAGAAATCCGCGCAAAAAATAAGGTGCGACTCGTTCTATCATCCAGCGACAATGGCTTGCAAAGACCCCAAGCCAACGTCGATCGCAGTCATTGGCATTGGGTGCCGCTTTCCAGGCGATGTTACAAGCGGTGAGAAGCTGTGGGACATGTTGGTGGAGAAAAAGTCTGCAAGGAGCAGAGTGCCCTCGGACGGTTATAATGTTGATGCCTTCTATCACCCAGATGGGGACCGTTACGGAACGGTAAGTAACGTCACGGCGCCACCTCCCGCGCGGTTCCTTATTCATGAGTTGCAGGCTGACTGTTTCAGACCAACAACGATGGTGGCCACTTCCTTACTGAAGACATATCCCTGTTCGATGCGTCATTCTTTTCGATTTCGCCTGCAGAAGCCATGGCAATGGATCCAATGCAGCCGCTTCTGCTGGAGGTGACATACGAAGCGCTCGAGAACTCCGAAACGCCACTATCCAGAGTGTCGGGATCCAAAACATCGTGTTTTGTCGGGTGTTTCACCAAGGATTACGAGGAGATGCAGCGGCGAGACATGGAGTTAGCGACGAAGTACCAATCTACCGGCGCCTCACAGACCATGCTCTCCAATCGACTAAGTTACTTCTTCGATATGAAGGGCCCGAGCATTACACTGGACACGGCCTGCAGCAGTGGACTCGTTGCTGTACACTTGGCCTGCCAGAGTCTGCGAACGGGTGAGAGCTCAATGGCTGTGGTTGGAGGCAGCAATCTCACCTTGAGTCCGGATATCCAGATTGAGGTGAGCGACATGCATTTCCTGAGCTCAGACTCAATATTGTACGCCTTTGATGAGCGTGCTAATGGCTCCGCGCGAGGAGAGGGCGTTGGTGCTGTCATATTAAAACCGTTAGATCTCGCATTGCGCGATAACGATCCGATACGAGCCGTCATCCGCGGAACAGCTGCTAGCTCGGACGGACGGACACTGGGCATCACGATGCCTTCGAAAGACGCACAGATCCATCTCATACGTTCTGCATATAAAGCTGCGGGTTGTGATGTAAGCCAGACAGGATACTTCGAGGCACATGGTACAGGCACTGCTACACGTGATCCGATCGAAACCGGCGCGATTGGCGAGGTGTTCGCGGCACATCGTTCCCTTGCAGCAGACGGTGCGGCGATCCCTCTTTCAATTGGATCGTTAAAGGCAAACATGGGCCACTTGGGAGGGGCGAGTGGAATTGCTGGCTTAATCAAAGCTGTTCTCAGCGTAGAGAAAGGCACAATTGCACCGAACATCTGGTTTCAACGACGTAACCCCGCCATCGATTTCGAAGGATGGCGGCTACAAGTCCCCACTGAGACGAAGGATTGGCCTTTGGAAGGCTTGCGACGCGCAAGCGTCAGTTCTTTTGGTTACGGAGGGACAAATGCTCACGTCATTGTTGATGATGCGTACCACTACCTCTAGCAATACCGTCGTTCTGGTGGGCACATCAGGAATGACTCGGGCTTCGTCAGTCCTGCCAGCGAAATGACATTCAGTGCCACTCCACGATCACGCTTGTTTCTGCTCTCTGCCAATAACGAGCGTGGTCTGGCTTATATGAGGAAATCGCTTGCCGACCACCTCCAAACACAATCCGACTTCGATGAGGAAGGCTTATTGTACAGCCTCGCTTATACCCTTTGTGAACGCCGCTCACAGTTTTCTTACAGTGCAACAATCGTCGCAAAAGACAAGCTAGATCTGGAAGGGCGACTGCAAAGTCCTGTCCCAGTTTCCAGCAGTCGCGCAACACCGCCACGAATAGGTTTCATATTCACTGGTCAAGGTGCCCAATGGTGGGGTATGGGCAGGGAGCTGCTCCATTACCCAATATTCAAGAACAGCCTACTGAGATGCGATACGATTACGAAAAGTCTGGGCGCTGACTGGTCTCTGATGGAAGAGCTTCTCAAGGATAAAACCACGTCACGAGTCAGCGAAGCAGAATTCAGCCAGCCGCTCTGTACCGCACTCCAGATTGCTCTCATAGATCTGCTCTCCACATGGAACGTACACTCCCACTCCGTTATCGGCCATTCGAGTGGTGAAATCACCACTGCCTATGCCACAGGCGCGTTGAGTTTTGAGTCAGCAATGACTGTTGCGTTCTTTCGTGGCTTATTAACACCAAAAGTGAAGCGCTTTGGGTACGACGGCCGTATGATGGCTGTCGGCCTTTCTGAAGAAGAAGCAAACAACGAACTCGCTGAGCTGGACGACAAGTTTGGGAAGGCTGTCGTCGCTTGCATTAACAGTCCTCGTGGCGTAACAGTTTCTGGTGATACTAAAGCTATGGTGGAACTCCACAAGGCCATAGTTGCCAAAGGTGTCTTTGCGAGGATGCTTCAAGTAGATACTGCGTATCACTCGCATCATATGCAGGCAATCGCTAAAGAATATCTTGCGCGGCTCCAAGAGGCACGCGTTGTACCACAAGATGGCGAGCAACAGGCGACAATGTTCTCTTCAGTCACAGAAGACGTTGTCGACCAGCGCCAGCTAGGCGCCGAATACTGGGTATCGAACCTTATTGGCTGCGTACGCTTCTCTGGTGCGTTAGAAAAGCTCTGCTCAATGCCGTCGGTAGATGAGAGTTACGGAGTAGAAGTAATACTGGAAGTTGGAACCCATGCCCTATTCAAACTCCCCGTCCGAGAGATTCTCGAAAACACATTCGGAGAAAAGTCGCACATCCAATACCTCTCCACACTCATCCGCAACAAACCTGCCGATGCCACTGTGCTGGAAGCAGTTGGCCACCTGTGCGCCAACAACTACCCAGTCAACCTCCACGCAGTCAATTTCCCAAGTGAGCCGAAACAGTCTCTATGCGTCCTGACAGACCTTCCTCGGTATCCTTGGAACCACACTCGCAGCTACTGTTGCGAGTCCCGACTCAGCCGTGATTACCGTCTTCGGCAATTCGCTAGAACTGACATTCTTGGTGCACCAGTCTATGACTGGAACCCGATCGAACCTCGCTTCAGGAATTTCCTGCGACCTCGAGAGCAGCCCTGGCTTAGAGACCATGTCGTTCAGGGCGACGTCTTATTTCCAGCTTGCGGCTACCTCTGTATGGCAATAGAAGCTTGCAGACAGATGTGCATTATTGCACCATCGACATTCTTACCCCAAGGATCTAAGAACGTATTGGAGTACAGGCTACGAGAGGTCAGTATCTCTAGAGCACTAGTCGTCCCCGAATCCGACGAAGGTGTCGAAATCTCATTCTGCATGCGTTGCCAATCGAGCAGCGGCATTGCCCTATCAGACGTATGGCACGAGTTTCGTGTCTTCTCGTATCCCAACGATGGAGGATGGGTCGAGAATTGTCGGGGTCTTGTTTCCGTGTCGACCCAAGCGACTGGCGACGATGTTGACGCATATATGCCTGAGTGAATGGACAGAAGCGCGTGCAGACGGCACGCAAAATATTGAACCGAAGAGCTTCTATGAGAGCGTCGACGCCATTGGTCTCTCGTACGGACCGTTATTCCAAGGCCTCCAAAGCATAACCATCGATCCTCATGTTCCCGCTTAAGTTGCCGGGGTGATCGAAGTGACCCACACGCGGATCGCCAATCCGAAAGAGTTTGTGCATGATCGATTATTACACCCTGCTACTCTAGATAGCTTTCTTCAGCTCGCACTTGCAGCCCTGGGGGGTCCCGACCTTCGTAAACTGAAGGGTGCAATGGTGCCCACATTCATGGAAGAAATATCGATTTCTGCAGATATCGCTGCCCAAATCGGCGATCAACTCAACGTTGTAGTCAGCGCCCAGCGACATGGATCAAGAGAAGCGAAAGCCAACATCTTCGCCCTCGATCCATGCACTTCGAAGCCAGTGGTGCTCTTGGATGGGTTCAAGTTTGTTGCTATCAATGGTGCCAATGAGCCTATCGAGGTGCAGTCATTGGCAAAGCACTGCTACAAGCCGATCTGGGAGCCTGATGTGGGACTCATTGACCGCCAAAATCTGGACCGGGAGCTACAAGCGGCACCGCGACCAGATGATCGACCGAAGACTGTCAATCAACTGGAGTTGCTGTCGTACTACTTCATTGATAAAGCCCTTCGCGAAGTCAACGACGATGAAGTATCTACCATGCTTCCTCGCAATCAAAAGTTCTATCGGAACCTGTGCGGGCTGCGAGACGCTGTGTTAGCGAAGACACATCCACAGCAAACAGATGAGTGGCACCAGCTTCACAATCCGGAGACTGCCACTAAACTTCAGACCCTTGTGGAGTACTATCGAAATCATCAGACGGCGTATGATGGCAAGCTTCTAGTACGAGTAGGGGAGGCCCTACATTCAGTATTCAGACAAGAGGTCGAACCTCTCGCGTTGATGATGCAGGAGAATCTGCTGGAAGACTACTACACCTCTGCCGTCGGAATGCCCAATACACATGCGCAGATATCCCGATACGTCACCATGCTTTCCCATAAGTATCCCAACCTAGACTATCTCGAGATCGGCGCTGGTACGGGTGGTGCGACGGTTCCGATGCTTCAAGGGTTGAAGGGCTGTGAAGATGTCCACACGTACCCGCGACTGAAGTCGTACACATACACCGACATTTCATCCTACTTCTTCCAACGCGCCGCAGAGAAGTTTGAGGACTTCTCGCAGTTTATGGACTTTAAGAAGCTCGATGTCGAGCAAGATCCTGAAACACAGGACTTCAAGCCTGCGTCCTACGATGTTATCGTTGCAGCCAACGTACTCCACGCCACATCTGACATGTATCGCACGATGGCACATGCACGGAAGCTTTTACGGCCAGGAGGCAAACTCATCCTTCTGGAAATGACCAATCGCCTTCTTGCAGCCTCAGTCATCTTTGGCACACTACCGGGCTGGTGGAACGCATCGGAAGAGTGGCGGACTGATGGCCCGCTGCTCACTGAAACTCAGTGGGAAGATGTGCTGCGCTCTACTGGTTTCGGTAGTCTTCAAGCAAGTAGCCCGGATGTACTGGACCCGCTGGAGGAGGGTACAAGGCTCATGATAGCCACGGCCGTCGAAACCAAGTCAACTCTCTGCAATGGCTTGCCCAGGCCGCCAGAGAACCCTCTCATTACCATCCTGTGCTCCGACTTTCCGATCAAGGTGAACGGGCTAGACATGCCGTTGGCGCTTAAGGTCAGGATGAAAAAGGCAGGCCTTCAAGTACAGCTTGCGTCGCTATCTAGGCTGAAACAGCAAGATATAACCGTCACAATCTGCGTCAGCTTTGTTGAGCTTGATGAACCACTCTTCGCGAGCCCTTCGACTGACTAATTTAAGACCCTCCAACGCTTCGCTGACATATACACCGGCCTAATTTGGGTGACTCGTGGAGCAGCGTCTTCCAACCCCGAGCGCCCTGAGCTTGCAATTTTCCAGGGGCTTGCTCGTACCTTGAGAGCAGAGCATGAAGCATTCTCTTGTATCACTGTCGATCTAGATGCGGAGAAGAAGTTACCTGCCAAGGGCGTCGCTGACCTTTTGTACCGCATATACGAAAAGCAATTGAGCCCAGGATCTTACTCTGCGTCTGATGACGGCGAATTCATTGAGAGAGGGGGCGTGCTTCATATCAAGCGCGCAATTGAGGATGAGAGGTCGAATAAGTTCGTTGCTAGACGCACCGATCCGTTATCGCTGCCACCACAGCTGGAGGATATCGTACAAAGAGATCGCCGGCTGAAGCTCAAAGTCTCCGACTCAGGCCTGAAGGGGCCTTTTGTCTTCGAAGACGATCCGATAGCGAAACGGCCGATGTTGCCTCAAGAAGTTGAGGTCGAAGTTCAAGCTGCCAGTCTCGACTCAAAAGACATCCAAATACTTAGTGGTGAACTTTCGAATCAAAACGTAGGCCAAGAGTACGCGGGTGTTGTTACAAAGATTGGTAATACCGTTTCAGGTCTCTCGGTGGGTGATCGTGTCACTGCCTGGTGCACCGGCACTTTCGCCACGCATGTCCGCACTCCAGCCACTTTTGTGCACAGAATTCCCGATGATGCGAGCTTTGAGGCCGCCGCGAGCATTCCAGTAGCTTATTCTACTGCCTTTCATGCCTTGGTACACACAGCGTGCATAGAGGCTGATGATACAGTCCTCGTTCACGAAGCTGCAGCTCCTGTCGGTCAAGCTACCCTTCTGCTCGCCTCGATGCTTGGAGCAGTTATCTTCGTGACTGTCAATTCGGCCGAGGAGAAGACTCATCTCACAGAGCCATACGGTATTGATCCAAGCCGAATCTTCTCCAGTCAAGATCTGAAGTTTGTTGTTCCAGTCCAGCGAGCAACAAACGGCCGTGGTGTGGATGTTGCTTTGAATACGCTTTCAGGCGAAGCACTTCAGGCTACATTCAGCTGCGTCGCACCCTTCGGCAAATTTATTGATCTTGCAAAGGGCAACTCACAGGCCAATGCGCGGCTGGGAATGGCTCCATTCGACAAGAGTGTGTCATTCACGTCCGTCAACATGGCATACCTGCGTCAACAGGATGTCAAACTTGCCGGCAGAATCTTCCAGGAGGCGATGAAGTTCGTTATGAACAAGAGGTTGCAAGCAGTTTCGCCGATCGACTTGAGGTCATGGTCAAAGTTGACTGAAGCAATCGAAATGGTGCAGAGTGAGAAGTATACGAGCAGAGCGATCATGTGTCAAAACTTTGGGGGTGTAAGAGTTATCTCATTAATCAAGCTGAGCCTGAGACTAAGTAATGACGCTAATTAGTCATGTAGACAAGGTCACATGACCACTGCCTTCATCGCCCATCTTGACACTCCCCCTCGATGAGGGCAGTGCTCCCCCTCAATTGCCGCTAGGCACGCACACGTCGTTCATGCTCCAGAGACGTTGCCCTACTCATCGATCCTTCGCAAGCCAACCATTCGCCGAAAGGATTCAAACTTCGTCTTGCTCAACGGCTTAGTGAGTCCATCCGCTGGGTTCAACTCGCCTGCGATCCATTCCATCCTAACAAGCTGCTCCTCTACCTTCTCTCGTACAAAGTGGTACCGGATGTCCACGTGCTTCGTTCTCGCATGATACATCGGGTTCTTGGCCAGGGCCAGGGCCCCTCGATTGTCTCCGAGTATGGTTACTGGCTCAGGCCCGCTCGGCTGAGAGAGGTCAACTCGCAGCTGACACAACAGTCGCTGCAGCCATATCGCTTCCTTCGCGGCCTCAGACTCCGCAATGTACTCGGCCTCACAGCTGGACAGCGCCACAGTAGCCTGACGCTTCGACTTCCAGCTGATGGCGGTGCCGGCAAATGTGAAGACGTAACCCCCAGTTGATCGGCGATCATCATCTCTTCCCCAGTTCGCGTCTGTGTAACCCGTCAGGATACCTGGCTGATCTTGCGTATCTATTACCAGGCCGTAGTCACTGGTACCCTTCAGGTACCGAAGAAGCCTCTTCAAGGCCGCATGGTGTTTCTGTGACGGATTGGCGGCGAAGCGACCCAGCTGACTGACCGCATACGCAATATCCGGGCGAGTACAGAGCATCAGATACATGAGGCTCCCAACCGCTCGCTGATACCATTTCCGGTCCTGCAAGTCTGACGCCTCATTACTGGGTTCCAACACAAGCTTCTCGTCCATTGGAGTCGACACAGGAGTACAGTCTGCCATTCCAAAGGTTCTCAACACCTTCTCAGCATATGCGCGTTGGGTTAGCTTAATCCTACTACCCCGCGAGGTATCCTCCCGGATCACCTTCACTCCCAGATAGTGGGCGACTGGACCCAGATCACTCATCTTGAAGTGCTCCGACAGAGCGCTCTTGACAGATGCAATCGCTTCCTGATCCTTTCCCAAGATCAAGAGGTCATCCACATATGTCGCAATGATCAAGCGTTTGCCTTGATTGACGAAGACACTATAGTCTTCGGAGATTGCTACAAATCCCATGGGCCGCAGCGCCTGGCTTAAGGTAAGATACCAGATCCGAGGAGATTGCTTGAGCCCGTATAGGGCTTTATTCAGCTTGCAAATCTTTCCAGGGTACTGATCCTTAATATTTGGTGGCAGTTCCATATAGACGTCCGTGTCGATCTTTCCGTACAGGAAAGCTGTCTTGACGTCCATCTGCTCGATCGACCAGCCTAGCAGGCAGGCTAGAACGAACAGAAGCTTGTAACTCATCGGCTTTACCACCGACGCAAACGTCTCAAGGACGTCGACGCCTAGCTCTTGTTCGAATCCGCGGGCGCACCATCGGGACTTGTAACGAGTGACTTCTCCATCAGCATTGGTCTTGACCTTGTATGCAAACTTGCCGGTTAGGATTGACACTCCTGGTGGGGGGTCCACGACATCCCACACGTCGTTGGCTATAATCTCTTTGACTTCTTCGTCCATAGATGGAATCCATCGTGATGCGTCCGCACACGTGACAGCATCCTCATAGTTCTTTGGTTCGTATGGGCCACCAGCAGCATGATCAACCACATGGTTCTCGAGTTTATCTTGATTCTTCTCTAGTGCTGACAGCGCAGCTAGACACTCAATTCCTGCGCTCCAATCGTCATGGTCTACAGACGCTAGCGACTGGGCCACTTGAGTCTGTGTACTCTCTTCGGAGAAGCGTTCCGCTTCATTGATCTCGCCGTCTTCAGCGATCAACACCAGTCCTCCATCGATCGCAGCAGGCCTCACTGACAAAGCCGCTAGAGTCTCCCCCTCGATCGTGGAGTACCGTCGCCGCTTAGCCCTATGTGCAAGGGTATCTTGAATTCTAACCTCATTGCAATAGGCTGGTCGGCGCACAGTCTCGGGGACTTCTCCCTCTGGACCAAATATGTCCTCATTAAAGTGCAGATCTCGAACTAACTCGACTCGCTCGGTGTAGGTATTCCATACCCGATACTGATGTTTCGCAACGCAACCGAGAAGATAGCACTTGTCCGCCCGGGGATCAAGCTTCCTGAAGTTCGAGTAGTCGCTTCGGGGTCGGGGCTTCCAGCACTCGCAGCCCAACACTCGCAGGTGCTCTATCGGCGGTAGCCTTCCATACAGTCGCTCGTATGGTGGCTGATCGTTAGGATTAGCTGACGTTGGGCAATAGTTGACTATGTCAGTGACGCTGATGAGGATCTCAGCGAAACAATGTTGACCGAGATTCGACTCGTCTAGTATCGCTCTCACTGCAGTGAACAAAATATTCATGCCCCTTTCTGCGACCCCGTTCTGCTCTGGATTATACGGTGCTGTAGGCTCAACTTTGACGCCCGTCTCTCTGAAAAACTCGTTTAATAGTTTGTTATCGAACTCTCCGCCATTATCTCTTCGGACGGCTAGCAGTTCGTGTTTTAGTTCTTTCTCGACCTGGGTCTTCCAGATCTGCAGTTCTCTTGCTGCATCGTTCTTGTGTCGCAACACTCTCACCCATCTGTATCTTGTATAGTCGTCTGTAATGGTGAGAGCGAAGCGATCATTGACTTTCTTCTTGCCATCATACGCGTTGACTGGCCCTGCTAGGTCAACAAAGACCCTCTGCAAAGGCTTCTTGCTCCTTATCCCGGAGTCCTTGAAGTTTCTTCTCTTCATGCCTGCTCGGATACAGGACTCGCATGGTGGTAGTGGGTCCTCTGAACTGGACACCTTGAGACGTCGTAGCAGCCTCCTCAACCTCCCTTCTCCGAGATGCCCCAGTCGACGATGGTGAGTCTCGATAGGCACGTCTGAGGGTATTGCTGTAAAGGCATATGGCTGCGGTCGCCGCTTTCGGGTGGCTTCTGCTTTCGGTCGTGACAGCACGTACAGGTCGGTGGTGCGGCAGTCAGCCGTGGCTATCACTTGGCCAGTCTCTGTCCGTACAATCTCAAGATCATGGCCATCCATCACGAATCGTATGCCTGCCTTCTCTCCGTCATTCGTCAACGTCAATGCTCGACAAGAGATGATGTTGAAAGGGAGACCTGGCGCATACGAGACGTTCTGAATGGTGAAGGTCTTGTTATAGACTTTGCCGTCGACCTGGCAGGCGATCGGGATCTTGACTGTCCCAACGCCAGCGATTGCCACGCCTCCGCCGACGCCCATCACCCGCTTCCCAGGTGGCGCCGGACTTAGTGTCTCAAAAAGCGACCGTCTTCCGGTCACGTGTGTGTAGCTTCCACTATCGAGGACCCAATCATCTGGGGCCAGTCGTCCGTTGATGACGCTTAATGCTAGTGGCAGCCATAGGCCGTTGGTCTCTGCCCATGTCTCTGCCTCAACTTCCATCCACCATCTTGCTCCCAACGCCACCATTACGCAGGCGAAAGCAGTCCACTGCGACAGGCATAACACGTATGCGATAACCATGCCCCAGCAGAGACTCTCCCTGCGCACTGATAGTCAATCGGAGGTGGATCCTTGTACGAAGTCACTTTCTTCAATTCTTCTTTTCTTTGCAGCACTCTCTGGGTGCACTGTTTCTGTACTAGATCTTTTTCTGCCTTGATTCTCAAGGTGCTCAATGTACCATTTCGGCCTGTATCTGGCGTTCTGGCTCATTCTGTAGCATCCTTTCGGCCCTGCAACGGCCAGGTGGCCCACTCTGCCGCAATGCGTGCATCTCTTCTGGCTGTTCACTGCCAGAGTAATGCCGTCGTCATTGTTCATCTGTCGTTGTTCCTCTTGGATCACTTCTCGCGCCAAGCTCTGGAAGTCCTTCGGGTCGGTGACTGAGACAATAGACTCATCTGAGCTCAGGACTGCGACCTTGTTGTCAAATGCACTGGTGAGTGCCGTCAAGAAGTGGGAGTTGACAAGCCACGACGGCAGGCGATAGCCTGCGTCAACCGCGACCAGTTTCTCCTGTACCTCTATCAGCTTGTTGCGAAACTCGCTAACGCTCCCAGTGTTAGCGAGTGTGGTGCCCAAGAACTCTTTGAACAATGACCAGACGATCGCGCTCCCCCGCTGGCGGTTGCGCTCGCCTAGGAGTGCCATTGCCTGGGAGGGCAGCTCGATGCTCTCGCTTTGGAGTGACGACCTGATCGTCCCGTCGCAGGCAGTGTGAAGGATGCCCATGGCATTTCGGCAAAGTCGTTTGAACTTCGTCGACACTGTCTGAATTATGGTAGTCGAAAGCGCATCAAACCTGCCTTCATACATCTCCCAGAGGTTATGTATTTCAGCCACGGTCTGAAACGATTTCTTCCACCCCTCGTAGTTGGTGACTCCTCCCAACTTCTTGAAGCCTTGCTCGTTAACAGCTTTGCCAGCGCTGCTAACCTTGGCATGTTTCTCAAAGTCCAGAAAGGCCTCCACCAGATCGCTGTCATCTGTGCTGCCTGTTGGACCTTCACTCATCATTTGTAGCTCCCCTGTCAAATCTCTGAGTCTGCGGTTTTCCGCTCTTAGTCTGTCCATCTCGTCACGCCTTGCCGCATGTCCGTTATCTCCACCTTCCTGCCCTAGTTGCCCTCTCTCCTCTTGCCGTTCGTGCATCACCCGCCCACTGGTGCTTCCGTCCAGATTGATGCGGCGGTTGCGTTCCATTTCTTCAAGCCGACGCTGTTCGGCGGCGGTGATGTTGCGACGAGTGGGTCGAGTTGAGGACATCTCTAGGACAGTGGCTGAGAAGGCTTCTCCAATAACTATATTGCGTGCTCGTGCCGATTGCTGATGGTTGACGGGTGCTGCGATGGAAGTATTTTCTACTCGGTGCCCATCATCCTTTTCGGCCCTTCAAGGCCTCGGATCGTCCGGAAGGACGCGTGTACCTCTTTGGCTACTCTTGCACCGTTCTGACGAGTTCAGGGACTTCCATTTGGCTCATCCTGAACCCCCTCTCGATTGCTAAGGCGCTTCTTCGCCTCTCGAGCCCGTTGTACAACGCAACTTGGTCAGAGCTGCGAGGTCCCATCGTGAGGGAACTGGTTGCGCAAGCACTGCTCCTTGGTGCTAAGGTGACGGGCTCAGGACTACCATGCTCGTCCTGGGCCCCCTCTCGATTGGCGCTTCTCGCCTCTCGAGCTTGCTATACAACGTAGCTTGGTCAGAGCTGCGAGGTCCCATCGCGAGGGAGCTGGAAACTGCACTTCAAGGCGCTTTGACGAGTCCAGGCTTACCAGCACTTATCCTGGATCCCCCCTCGATTGCTGGGACGCTTCTCGCCCCTCGAGACTCTCTACAACGCGGCTTTGTCAAGGCAGCGAGGTCCCATCACAAGGGAACTGGTGCGAGCACTGCTCTCGGTGCTGTGACGAGTTCAGGACTACCAGGATCGTCCTGAACCCCCTCTCGATTGCTGAGGCGCTCCTCGCCCCTCGAGCCCATTGTACAACATGGCCTTGTCAGGACCACGAGGTTCATACAACATGCAGCCAACATGAGGGAACCCTTACTCCCTATTTTGTATGGGTAATAGGCCATACGCGAAAGCGCCGGGCTCATAACCTGTCAAAACTTTGGGGGTGTAAGAGTTATCTCATTAATCAAGCTGGGCCTAAGACTAAGTAATGACGCTAATTAGTCACGTAGACAACGTCACATGACCACTGCCTTCATCGCCCATCTTGACATAAACTACATCATGGTTGTGGTTACCATGAGGCAGAAGTCAAAGCCAACCAGCCAAATTTCCGAACCAGGCGTCGACAGTGCTCCAAAGCTGGTGCTAGAGACAGTGTCGGAGCCCGATTGTTCTTGGCTTGGTAAAGGCGACCTCAAAGCCTTCCTGGACAACCCTGTACGTCTTAACCACGCGCCTAACGAGACTACAAGAGCGTGAAGGAACAGCTTGCGATGCCTAAGCATGTGGACGGCTTAGCGACCAAGGGCGATATTAGATGTGGATCTGTTGGGAAAATGTGGCCTAGCGTTGAGCCATAAGAGACTGTTTGTGGGGAAGAGGCAGCGGTGTTCCCGCACGCCGATTTACAAGTCCGCGAAACGTATAACTTACTCCAACCATTCGACTATCATTCTTTCTTTGAGATTAGATAGAACTTAATGGCAACGCATTTAGGCGAGTCACGTCTGTTGCCTGGTTTTTGCCATTTTTTTTAATTCCCGAGTTCACATGCACCGTCTTGCGGAGCTGCGCTGAGCTGTGACGGGGACGGAGTAGGCTTAATCAATGCGATACTGTCACAGTCGAGCGCCTAGTAGCATCAACATCAATGGAGGCGAAATCAATACATTTAGCTAACGTTAAGCAGTGTGTTAAATGGATGGATCGGCCAGCCGATCCAAATCCATTAGGTGGCTTGGATGGCTTTTGGATAATCGCTGGATCTAAGCCAAATTGGTCTTTGAGGCTGAAGCCACCGAACTATATTTGATCTCTGAAGAGCGTGATTGCGACTAGTTACATTGCTGGATCGCTCGCCATCATGTCAATAATGCTGGCACGATCCCAGGAGTAGAGACATTGCGCGGCTTGGACTATATCTTGCTCAAGATGATTACGACGTTTCGTTACCATGAGTCCCATATGGCTGAAGACTCGTTCAGGTTCATCGCTCATTGCTGGGATAGATAGCATGTCAAACGCCATCTGCGCAAGATGAGGATATTCCTTTAAGCCGATCGTACGCCACCATTGAATTGGGCAGTCGTTAACATCAATAATTGCTTGATCGCAGAACCGCTCGAACTCATCCTGGGGAGTAGCTTTGCGGGCATCCGAGTGAACCTTGTCAAGATGTTGCCGACGATGAGCAACGACTTTGTTCGGCTCACGTTGCTTCTGCGGTGAGATAGCTTCCGATACAACTTGCTTCTTATATTGAAGCCCATACAACGACTTGACGGACTTCTTGCCTGATAAAACCCAAGACTTCTTGCGAGCCCATCTCTGCTCAATGAAGCGCCAAGTGTAACTCGGATGAAGTACTGTTGCCGCAAGATATGCGGGAGAGTCGTCAAGTTTGGCGTAATATTCTTCTGCCTTGTCGAGCGCAAGTTTGATCTGGGTCCTAAAATGCCATTGACCTTCGGTAGCCGCTGCCGGCGCGTCCTTGTAATTGTTGTACACTTCGGTAAGGTGCTCGACGATACACTCGAGGTCTGGCATGACATTAAAGAGTCCACAAGTCTTCCCATCGCCCGGGCGGCCTTGAAGGTCCATGGTAGCCTCCCAGCATGGCTCGAGGAGCTTCGCATACTGAGCAAGAATAGCCCAGTCTTCCTCGGACAGTGTATCCTGTATGATTGCATTGCGAGCCGCACCGGGATCGTTGTCATGTTTCTTGGTCTTCTTCTTTAAAGCAGCTTCGCGCTCACTTTGGATGAAGTCGTCGAACGGCGCGCGCAGAGGAAGCAGCGTCTTAATCTCGTCGTAGACACTGTTCCAGCGAGTATCATTACTCCTATGAAGTTCGCGAATCTTTATTGTATGCCACTCGTCTTTGTCGACTATCTGCTCAAAATATTCTCGTTGTTTATTATGCCAGCGATTCCTTCGCGATGGACTTGAATAAGTCCAGACAATCAAGTTATGAGCTTTGCCGACCGGTCCCGTCCTCCTCCAGCGCTTCAATTCATCCCGCATGTTTCCTGGAATCGCATCTTCGAATTCGAAAAGTTTCTTGTCAAATCCGAATAAAAGGTGGCGCGCAATCAGGTTGATAATATGGCCAGCACAACGAAGACGTCGCTCCTTGGGTTTGAAGCCGAATCTTGCTCCGATTGCTTCCATCGCCGTGTCATTGTTTAAGGCATTATCTAACACAAAGAATCCTAGCTTGCTTGCAATGTTAAAGTCCTCGATGACCGTGATAACTTGGTCTGCGATGTCGACACCGTAATGGGACTCACTCTGCTCCGGCGACGATAGAAGAATCGACTGCGTCTTGAAGTTGGCATCCAGAAAGTGAGCCGTGACTCCGTTCAGCGAGAGACAATTACCAGAGGTCCATAAGTCGAAGGCGATGTGGATCTTGCTGATAGCATTGTGCAAGGCGTTTTTCACAGTAGCCTTGTGAATTTGGTAGCCCTGCATAATCCAGTTACGCACAGTTCGACCGCAAGGCAAGGCAACACCTGCGCGCGGTGAGAGATAGGTAATAAAGTCGCGAAAGACCTCACTATCCACCTGTCGGAAGGAGACATTGTCGTACACAATCCAACGTGCGAGTAGCTTCCGAAAATGCACCTCGTCGAAGGCGATTGCTAACTCATTCAGGGTAGCCTGCTCCGCCGATCTATATGCATCAAGACTTACTAGTGGTAGTAAGCCTTTGCCTGCATATTGCTCGACCGACTTTGTCTTCTTGTTCCACCCAAGCCTGTGGACTTGGTGAAGATGATCAGATGCATTACTGCTTCCTTTGTCGACCATGTAATGGTAATTGTGCTGGGCTCGAAACACCGGATCTACCTTGTGACATTTCATGCAAAGCCACCAGCGTGATCCGGTCTCCGTCTCTTCAGTTGGCACGCCAAATTGCCATATCCACGAACGCAGGCCGCCCGTCAATCGCTGAAGCGGTATAGTGTGGCCAGGCAGTCTATCCCACTCGACTTCACGATAGTCGAACTTTGATTGCTCGAACTGATTCGGCTCGCCAAGTTGTACGTTCTTACTCAGATCTGTGTCGAAAGTTGGAACGGTAGTAAGAGTTGACACCTCCGATAACGTCGAAGCTACATCTGAGACAATTACGGAGGCGCCGCCGATATCTGATGGTGACGACGGTTCCGGCGATGATGTTAATGATGGATATTTGGCGCGATATCCGGCACGTGCTGCCTTCATATCTGGATACTAACGGGATTCTTGAGGCTCAAAGTTTATCTTACTGAAGTTAAAAGAACGTTGAAAGTTGGGTTTAAAAGAAGACATCATGAAGCTTTGGATATAGGTGGGAGAAACAGTGCGTTCGAAGCTTCATCGTTATCAGGGGCTCGCTAACTAAGGAAATAGGAGGCGATGGCTGAAGCCACACTACCGCATATGGATGGATCGCCAAATCCATTATGCATCTGGATTCAGCCATCCAAAGCCATATTTGGATGGATCATCCAAATCGGCGCCATCCGTTTAATACACTGACGTTAAGTCAAACACAGCACGCAAACACTACAGGATTACGCCGACAACCAGCCAGAGCCCACCAATGCAACCTTACAAGGTCTCATTCTTTACTTCCTGTGCAAGCAAAGCTTGGACCCAAGCAGCCTGCATTGTCTCGAACCCATTGAGGACGTCAGAAAAGAGGATCTCGACCTTCTCCAGGAGCTGCCACGTCCGACCTTCTGGACACATTGGAGTCATCTTTCTAACCTTCCGTCTCCTCGTTGATTCCAAGTATTCTCGGTACATTTCTGGCTGTCGTTCCTGCAGGATTGGATCAAAGTCTTTCCTTAAGCCGCCAGCTGCAAGAAAGCCACTCGAGCTACTCCGAATCGGCCCTCTGTAATCATAGCCTGCTTCTTTCCTTTTTTGGTATAACTTCTCTGCTTTGTCCTCGTCTTTGAGTCTCAGAAATACGGTAATATAGTATACGGTCTTGTGTTTTGAGTGGTACATAATCGCATCGACAACCTGGTAGTCAGTAATAACATTTAGCGTGTTTTGGCCCCTACACTCCGCCAAGAAATCTCGATCAACTCTGGCATGCAGTCCGTGACCATAGTCATCATCTTGGAAGGAGGCTTCTCCCTGGATCTGGTTTTGTTGAATCTGAGCCCATGTCACGAATTCATGCAGTCCGCTTTGGGCTTGGACGATGCAATGGGTACCGCCCGTCACTTGCTGGCAGTGGGTCTGCCTGCAGCTCAGAATGCTTTTCGCTATGATTCTGTAGTCCGAGGGTGGGTTGAGCTTAGGATTTTCTTCGTCGACAGCCATTTGAAAGCCATGGCTTTCGGTCTGTGACGCAGACATCACGACGTTGGAGGTACCGAAATCCAATATATGGCCCGGCTCCTCAGATGCTACAAGGGTGCCTTCTTCACACTGCTGGTATTCCAGACTCGAAGCAGACATTTCAGGCACTGTACATAACACCATTGCATCTTTCTTAGCCTTGTTCTTTGTGGCTATGGCTTTGTTCACCGAGTTTTGGAGCGCTTTTGGTCCAATGGCGATTTTCGACGGCCACTTCGATTCTCTAGCAGATGATGCCCTCTTGGTACTGTGCGTCCCAGTTGAAATAGTAGTCTTCTTGGCGCTTCTTCCCATGACCTGTTGATTTCTGTTGTCACGGAACGATGCTATGTCTCGAGTGATTCTAGGGAATCGTCCCAACTTCTGAACTTGGACTGCTCTCGTGGTTGAATATTTCCTCCTCCGTACAGTTGCAAGTATGCTGCTGTGCGAACCTTCTTATAGAGTATGTTCGAGTGTTGCTTGCTGCTGATGCTAGGATAAGTTGCACTTTCAGATTATCTCACAACGTGACACAACATTATGCTCAAAGACGTCATGCAATCATATAATTACATGTGCATGAATCAGCATAAGCACACACGATGTTGCGATATTTGTACATCCACAGATCCCTGTAATAGCACGTGTTAAGCGTAGCCGTAAGACATTCGACGTGCTGATACTAGACTTGTCAGAATTGTGAGATAACTGCCAATCTCTGAGAGACTAATGTATCGATGCTCCTGTAGACCTGACGTGCTCTGAGTTTTCTGGGTGGGCGTCCATTTGGATATACGTTGTTTATGTACCCTGATGCGTCACAACCATTGACTTCTTCTTAGTGAATATTTACCTCCTTGCAAAAGGTCTCTAAACAAACGGGTTCACGGACGCCAAGTAGGCAACGTTTTCCAGTAATCTCTATCTTCAATAGCACTTGTTTTCGAGTTGCTTGTTAGCGTTCGTCATTTGTGGTAAGTCCGACTATGTCGGGTCAAGATGATCTGGGTGGCATTGAAAACGAGCCTTGTGGCAGAGAAGAATGGTACTGCCCTCAATCTTGCTACACTGTGCTTCCTGATGACCAGTCTATAGCTTGGCCAACCTCGTGAGAATCCGTGATCTCCAGAAGAACCAGGATGAGTTGTGGGCTCGATTGGTTGACCTCTCCAAAACCGAAACGGAGCTGGCTGAGCAGGTCAAGTCCTTGGAATGCATCGTAAGTTGCCCCACCAGCAGTCTCACCGCTGGGCTAACAAGAACGATAGATTGTCTCTAGGAGCAAGAGGATCGGAGAATTGGAACATCAAGTGAAAAGCTACAACGAGGAATTGTACACTGTTACACGTTGCCATGAGCAGTGCAAGCCTAATCTTGAAGCAGAGAAACAACGCAATGAGAGTGAGAAGGTCGACTTGGAAGGCCAGATTGCAGCCCTCCTAGAGACGAACACAAAGCTGCTAAGCAGGCTAGCCGGAGACCGCCAGTCAGTGTCCGAACACACCAGAATTTCAGCACCTGCGTCTCTTCAATCGTTATCGAGAGACAACGACGAAGACCAAGCAGACACCTCCCTGCCAAGTCCAGGCTCAGTCGCGACCCCCGAAAGTGAAGCAAACGAGCTACGGCCATCGCTGCAGGCAGAGCTCATGTTGGTGAACTCAAGCGACGCTTCAGAGATAGACTGGTGGGATCAAGGTTCTAGTGCCGAAGACAACGACCTCATACCGTTGCATGACGAGTACAATGAGATGGCTAGGCAAGACGCCATGGGCCGACTGCCTGATGATGGCGCCCTAACCGAAGCTGCCTCGCTCACCCGACCTATGGAGCTTTCCTCGAACATCGTAGTCCACAAAGAATCCGCACTTGAAGTTGACCGTAACTGTTGTAATTCCTGCGTGCGATGTAAGCCGCAGACGAGACACGGGCGCAGGAGGCGAAGGCTAAAATGGAAAAACGCTCTACTTGCACGGCCACGGCGGACTACGCAGGAGGGCTGTCCGCAGCTAGGTCTACCTGGCGTGAAACTTCGCTGTGGGCATGAAGACTTCAGTCCCTCGGCTCAGCTGGTAATTGCAGACGACATCGCAGATCGCCTGCCATTTGCTACGACCACGATCCCAGGTAGGCAAACCGCAGAGAAAGCCGTCGTTGGAAAGTGGGACCTACGTTTTGGTAGCAACTCTTGCCTGTCTCCAAGCACCACGCGTGAATTCGGCGATCCAGAGCGGCGTTGGTGTAGTCCATCCACTCAAAGTCACCTTGCAGCGCATGAGCCCAACGATTCCGGCTCCTTGGCGGATCAGCACACCTCAAACGAACATACGACGAAGATAAGGCATCCTAATAGCAGAAGCAACTTTGAAGGACCACCACACTCGCACTATAGGTTCAGAATCGCTGAGAACGGGCGTGACGGGGAAGAAGGTACCAGATTTGACTTTGTCACGTAGCCCGATTATGCTAAGACTGAGTAGCAGGTTGGACACGCAATCTAGAATACCACCCACGATCCCGTGATTCGACCCGCGTAAGCCTTATCTCCTTGCACAGTTGCGCCCTCCGACACGAGTTGGTAGATATTGTGGCGGTTGTGGCAGTTTGTGTCAACGGAGATGAGGACGAAAGCAGTGTCAGGATTTTCCTCAAGGACGAAAGCAGGATCGAAGCGCCCTCTGTTGCAGCTGTCATCTATAGATCCCATGTCGCAGCGCTGCCAGAAGCTCGTGTGGGGGATTGCATACTGTTAAAGAGCTTTGCTGTCTGTTTCGACGGCAAGAAAATTCCTTACATTGAAAGCATAGGTAGCAGTACATGGTATGTATGGGGTGGCGCTGGAGCGCCTGCCTGCCATGAACATTCTATTCAACTCAGCGACGTGCAATCAAAAGAAATGCAGCGTCTCTACAAATGGTGGCAATCACAATCCAACACTACACCATTTGTATGATAGCTCTTTCGCTCCTTTCCCACGGCCATCCAGTTTGAATTGGTACGACCATGTTTTGTAAGGCGTTCTTCATCTTTGCATGGGGGAGGTGTTGTGTACTGAATCCGGGGCAAAACAGGCCGACAGTTATCGTATTTCTTAGCTGGATAGATAAGGAATGGCTGGGATGACACCAGCACGAGAGACAATTGCAACCATTTTCAGACCTTCTTAGCTGCCAATTACTTGATCAGCCAAACGCAGGATTATCGTGGGCGATGCAGTCGTGCGAAATGTCCTATGAAATGTTACCTTTATTTAACTCAAGAAATTGTGCTAGACACACTTGAACCACAACAGACCCAGCGCGTACGATTGCGTCATCACCAACCCTGACACCCGTTTCAATAACGCAATTTGGGCCGATATACGCGTTCTGGCCGATGCAGACTTCTTGGGCAATTCTCCTGCCGTCGGCTCCTTTCAGAGCTTATTGTCACTTGGAGTCTTGAGGGTTGTAATCGTGGCACGAGCGCCAATCTCAGTGTTCTTTCCGATGACGATTTTGGCAGATTCATGGAATATGCAATGGGGTCCGATGACGACGTTGGCAGCGATGGAGAGATGATATCCGTAGTCGCAATAAAAAGGTGCGGCTACGTGCACGTTTTCGCCAAGACGATCGATGGTAGCCATGAAACAACGTGCGAATTCGTTCACTGCGATGCTCACATCGGTGTTCGCCGTGTTGTTAAACTGATATACCGCACTCGAGCATTGTGTACGTTCATCTACCAACTGCTTATCGAACGGTAAAAACGATTGGCTAGTCAGCATTTTCTCTTTTTCGGAATCGCGAAACGCTGGCGGCGGTGCATGTTGGATCGGTGATCTTGTAGGAGGTACAATGGTGTTAGGAGCTGTTGATGGTGGAGGTGGATGTCGTTGTAGTGACGGCGGTTGCGGTAGCTGCTGCTTAGAGCGCTATAAAGACCTTGAACATTGAGCTGTCTCTTGGGATGCTCTGGAGGGTCGTGAGATGGGTGGCAATTGCAAAGATGACTGGGAACATGTGCCATACACGGCATGACCACAGAGAGTTCGAACCAAGCAGGACACCTCTAGTCGCTTGAGATTGACTTACACAAGTGGCGCTGGTGCGTTGGCGAATACCTGGCTCGTGCTCTGTGGCGTGTGGTAGTGAATACCCGGATTTTGCTGCTTACAACGTACTGTAGCTCTTCAAAGAGAGATATGTGGTGAAGTGGCGCTACCTGCGGCTTATGGGTCGAATTGTCAGAGTGGACATGCTGTGTAGTATGTCCATGAAGATGCAAGACCGCCAATGGGGGGGTCGCTCTTGCTCATGCCGACCATTGTCACCACAACGACTAGGGGCTAACGAAATGGTATTGAGCTGTTCGCGAGCGCCCTTTGACCGTTCTGAGCTGTAGTTGCGTGCGAAGTCTTGCACAGCGGTGTATGTCTCGAAGTGCAAATCAAACGTCGGCTATCGACTGGCGCTAACCCCGCTGTTGTTCGCTCCTTTGCTTGAATCGAAGGTGATACCCTTGCCGCACCAGAGTAACTTGTTTGCATAACCCGTACAAACGAACCCACCTCGTACACAATTGTTACCTATTCACACGTTAAACATCAACAGGGTAGAACACTGATTAGAGGATGTCCAAACCTACAGCCAGGTTTTGCTTCATCGCACTTCTTCTTTCGCCTTCCGCATGTGAAACAACCAGTCCTGCTTCGAGGTGCGTATTGCTATTCGAGGTTAATCTGGTCCACGAAATAGGCTGCCAAAGACGTACCCTTTCCTTATTCTTCAGTATCGCTGGCACGCCCACTCGGATCATCTGGGATGCGATTGCTTTTTCGAGGCAACCTGAATTGCTCGTAGCACCCATAGACAAGGGTAACACTGATACGTGGCCAATTCAATGGAGCCCTGTTCACGACGTAGTAATTCTTGGCCTATACTCTGAGGCACCTGGGGAGGTTCAGTGGTCCGTTGACCCTCAGCCTCTAAACCAACTTGACAAGGTAGAGTCCGATGCTGACTGTTCTCCATGCTGAATATTCCGTTCCCACCCGCAGCTTGGCATGGAATCATACAAGGCGTTCGCGACTAGGTGGCGTCAAACATAATCCTCTTCGGTCAATTCCAAGCGTCTCCTCTTTGCGGACTCTTATGAGGCTTGTACCCACTTGGTACAGCAAGGGGATATACAAATGGACGGGAGACGGGTGCCTGTACTCGAGCAATCGGAACGCAGAGCCTCATGTATTGGCTACTTCCGATGTTGCTGCTACAAGTTCCGCTGGCTTGTGATGTCTCAATGTACGGGCTCAGATGGTTCCGATCTGTCAAGATGGGCGATGAAGGCAGTGGTCATGTGACCTTGTCTACATGACTAATTAGCGTCATTACTTAGTCTCAGGCTCAGCTTGATTAATGAGATAACTCTTACACCCCCAAAGTTTTGACAGGTTATGAGCCCGGCGCTTTCGCGTATTGCTTACGGCCAATACAAAACGGGGAGTGAGGGTTCCCTCATGTTGGCTGCATGTTGTATGAACCTCGTGGTCCTGACAAGGCCATGTTGTACAATGGGCTCGAGGGGCGAGAAGCGCCTCAGCAATCGAGAGGGGGTTCAGGACGATCCTGGTAGTCCTGAACTCGTCACAGCACCGAGAGCAGTGCTCGCACCAGTTCCCTTGTGATGGGACCTCGCTGCCTTGACAAAGCCGCGTTGTAGAGAGTCTCGAGGGGCGAGAAGCGTCCCAGCAATCGAGGGGGGATCCAGGATAAGTGCTGGTAAGCCTGGACTCGTCAAAGCGCCTTGAAGTGCAGTTTCCAGCTCCCTCGCGATGGGACCTCGCAGCTCTGACCAAGCTACGTTGTATAGCAAGCTCGAGAGGCGAGAAGCGCCAATCGAGAGGGGGCCCAGGACGAGCATGGTAGTCCTGAGCCCGTCACCTTAGCACCAAGGAGCAGTGCTTGCGCAACCAGTTCCCTCACGATGGGACCTCGCAGCTCTGACCAAGTTGCGTTGTACAACGGGCTCGAGAGGCGAAGAAGCGCCTTAGCAATCGAGAGGGGGTTCAGGATGAGCCAAATGGAAGTCCCTGAACTCGTCAGAACGGTGCAAGAGTAGCCAAAGAGGTACACGCGTCCTTCCGGACGATCCGAGGCCTTGAAGGGCCGAAAAGGATGATGGGCACCGAGTAGAAAATACTTCCATCGCAGCACCCGTCAACCATCAGCAATCGGCACGAGCACGCAATATAGTTATTGGAGAAGCCTTCTCAGCCACTGTCCTAGAGATGTCCTCAACTCGACCCACTCGTCGCAACATCACCGCCGCCGAACAGCGTCGGCTTGAAGAAATGGAACGCAACCGCCGCATCAATCTGGACGGAAGCACCAGTGGGCGGGTGATGCACGAACGGCAAGAGGAGAGAGGGCAACTAGGGCAGGAAGGTGGAGATAACGGACATGCGGCAAGGCGTGACGAGATGGACAGACTAAGAGCGGAAAACCGCAGACTCAGAGATTTGACAGGGGAGCTACAAATGATGAGTGAAGGTCCAACAGGCAGCACAGATGACAGCGATCTGGTGGAGGCCTTTCTGGACTTTGAGAAACATGCCAAGGTTAGCAGCGCTGGCAAAGCTGTTAACGAGCAAGGCTTCAAGAAGTTGGGAGGAGTCACCAACTACGAGGGGTGGAAGAAATCGTTTCAGACCGTGGCTGAAATACATAACCTCTGGGAGATGTATGAAGGCAGGTTTGATGCGCTTTCGACTACCATAATTCAGACAGTGTCGACGAAGTTCAAACGACTTTGCCGAAATGCCATGGGCATCCTTCACACTGCCTGCGACGGGACGATCAGGTCGTCACTCCAAAGCGAGAGCATCGAGCTGCCCTCCCAGGCAATGGCACTCCTAGGCGAGCGCAACCGCCAGCGGGGGAGCGCGATCGTCTGGTCATTGTTCAAAGAGTTCTTGGGCACCACACTCGCTAACACTGGGAGCGTTAGCGAGTTTCGCAACAAGCTGATAGAGGTACAGGAGAAACTGGTCGCGGTTGACGCAGGCTATCGCCTGCCGTCGTGGCTTGTCAACTCCCACTTCTTGACGGCACTCACCAGTGCATTTGACAACAAGGTCGCAGTCCTGAGCTCAGATGAGTCTATTGTCTCAGTCACCGACCCGAAGGACTTCCAGAGCTTGGCGCGAGAAGTGATCCAAGAGGAACAACGACAGATGAACAATGACGACGGCATTACTCTGGCAGTGAACAGCCAGAAGAGATGCACGCATTGCGGCAGAGTGGGCCACCTGGCCGTTGCAGGGCCGAAAGGATGCTACAGAATGAGCCAGAACGCCAGATACAGGCCGAAATGGTACATTGAGCACCTTGAGAATCAAGGCAGAAAAAGATCTAGTACAGAAACAGTGCACCCAGAGAGTGCTGCAAAGAAAAGAAGAATTGAAGAAAGTGACTTCGTACAAGGATCCACCTCCGATTGACTATCAGTGCGCAGGGAGAGTCTCTGCTGGGGCATGGTTATCGCATACGTGTTATGCCTGTCGCAGTGGACTGCTTTCGCCTGCGTAATGGTGGCGTTGGGAGCAAGATGGTGGATGGAAGTTGAGGCAGAGACATGGGCAGAGACCAACGGCCTATGGCTGCCACTAGCATTAAGCGTCATCAACGGACGACTGGCCCCAGATGATTGGGTCCTCGATAGTGGAAGCTACACACACGTGACCGGAAGACGGTCGCTTTTTGAGACACTAAGTCCGGCGCCACCTGGGAAGCGGGTGATGGGCGTCGGCGGAGGCGTGGCAATCGCTGGCGTTGGGACAGTCAAGATCCCGATCGCCTGCCAGGTCGACGGCAAAGTCTATAACAAGACCTTCACCATTCAGAACGTCTCGTATGCGCCAGGTCTCCCTTTCAACATCATCTCTTGTCGAGCATTGACGTTGACGAATGACGGAGAGAAGGCAGGCATACGATTCGTGATGGATGGCCATGATCTTGAGATTGTACGGACAGAGACTGGCCAAGTGATAGCCACGGCTGACTGCCGCACCACCGACCTGTACGTGCTGTCACGACCGAAAGCAGAAGCCACCCGAAAGCGGCGACCGCAGCCATATGCCTTTACAGCAATACCCTCAGACGTGCCTATCGAGACTCACCATCGTCGACTGGGGCATCTCGGAGAAGGGAGGTTGAGGAGGCTGCTACGACGTCTCAAGGTGTCCAGTTCAGAGGACCCACTACCACCATGCGAGTCCTGTATCCGAGCAGGCATGAAGAGAAGAAACTTCAAGGACTCCGGGATAAGGAGCAAGAAGCCTTTGCAGAGGGTCTTTGTTGACCTAGCAGGGCCAGTCAACGCGTATGATGGCAAGAAGAAAGTCAATGATCGCTTCGCTCTCACCATTACAGACGACTATACAAGATACAGATGGGTGAGAGTGTTGCGACACAAGAACGATGCAGCAAGAGAACTGCAGATCTGGAAGACCCAGGTCGAGAAAGAACTAAAACACGAACTGCTAGCCGTCCGAAGAGATAATGGCGGAGAGTTCGATAACAAACTATTAAACGAGTTTTTCAGAGAGACGGGCGTCAAAGTTGAGCCTACAGCACCGTATAATCCAGAGCAGAACGGGGTCGCAGAAAGGGGCATGAATATTTTGTTCACTGCAGTGAGAGCGATACTAGACGAGTCGAATCTCGGTCAACATTGTTTCGCTGAGATCCTCATCAGCGTCACTGACATAGTCAACTATTGCCCAACGTCAGCTAATCCTAACGATCAGCCACCATACGAGCGACTGTATGGAAGGCTACCGCCGATAGAGCACCTGCGAGTGTTGGGCTGCGAGTGCTGGAAGCCCCGACCCCGAAGCGACTACTCGAACTTCAGGAAGCTTGATCCCCGGGCGGACAAGTGCTATCTTCTCGGTTGCGTTGCGAAACATCAGTATCGGGTATGGAATACCTACACCGAGCGAGTCGAGTTAGTTCGAGATCTGCACTTTAATGAGGACATATTTGGTCCAGAGGGAGAAGTCCCCGAGACTGTGCGCCGACCAGCCTATTGCAATGAGGTTAGAATTCAAGATACCCTTGCACATAGGGCTAAGCGGCGACGGTACTCCACGATCGAGGGGGAGACTCTAGCGGCTTTGTCAGTGAGGCCTGCTGCGATCGATGGAGGACTGGTGTTGATCGCTGAAGACGGCGAGATCAATGAAGCGGAACGCTTCTCCGAAGAGAGTACACAGACTCAAGTGGCCCAGTCGCTAGCGTCTGTAGACCATGACGATTGGAGCGCAGGAATTGAGTGTCTAGCTGCGCTGTCAGCACTAGAGAAGAATCAAGATAAACTCGAGAACCATGTGGTTGATCATGCTGCTGGTGGCCCATACGAACCAAAGAACTATGAGGATGCTGTCACGTGTGCGGACGCATCACGATGGATTCCATCTATGGACGAAGAAGTCAAAGAGATTATAGCCAACGACGTGTGGGATGTCGTGGACCCCCCACCAGGAGTGTCAATCCTAACCGGCAAGTTTGCATACAAGGTCAAGACCAATGCTGATGGAGAAGTCACTCGTTACAAGTCCCGATGGTGCGCCCGCGGATTCGAACAAGAGCTAGGCGTCGACGTCCTTGAGACGTTTGCGTCGGTGGTAAAGCCGATGAGTTACAAGCTTCTGTTCGTTCTAGCCTGCCTGCTAGGCTGGTCGATCGAGCAGATGGACGTCAAGACAGCTTTCCTGTACGGAAAGATCGACACGGACGTCTATATGGAACTGCCACCAAATATTAAGGATCAGTACCCTGGAAAGATTTGCAAGCTGAATAAAGCCCTATACGGGCTCAAGCAATCTCCTCGGATCTGGTATCTTACCTTAAGCCAGGCGCTGCGGCCCATGGGATTTGTAGCAATCTCCGAAGACTATAGTGTCTTCGTCAATCAAGGCAAACGCTTGATCATTGCGACATATGTGGATGACCTCTTGATCTTGGGCAGTGTGTTAAATGGATGGATCGGCCAGCCGATCCAAATCCATTAGGTGGCTTGGATGGCTTTTGGATAATCGCTGGATCTAAGCCAAATTGGTCTTTGAGGCTGAAGCCACCGAACTATATTTGATCTCTGAAGAGCGTGATTGCGACTAGTTACATTGCTGGATCGCTCGCCATCATGTCAATAATGCTGGCACGATCCCAGGAGTAGAGACATTGCGCGGCTTGGACTATATCTTGCTCAAGATGATTACGACGTTTCGTTACCATG
Organism: Pseudopyrenochaeta lycopersici; assembly: GCA_003313425.1. Taxonomy (NCBI): domain Eukaryota; kingdom Fungi; phylum Ascomycota; class Dothideomycetes; order Pleosporales; family Pseudopyrenochaetaceae; genus Pseudopyrenochaeta; species Pseudopyrenochaeta lycopersici. Next base: position 51,598 of record NHZP01000109.1, read on the forward strand.
AGTCCCATATGGCTGAAGACTCGTTCAGGTTCATCGCTCATTGCTGGGATAGATAGCATGTCAAACGCCATCTGCGCAAGATGAGGATATTCCTTTAAGCCGATCGTACGCCACCATTGAATTGGGCAGTCGTTAACATCAATAATTGCTTGATCGCAGAACCGCTCGAACTCATCCTGGGGAGTAGCTTTGCGGGCATCCGAGTGAACCTTGTCAAGATGTTGCCGACGATGAGCAACGACTTTGTTCGGCTCACGTTGCTTCTGCGGTGAGATAGCTTCCGATACAACTTGCTTCTTATATTGAAGCCCATACAACGACTTGACGGACTTCTTGCCTGATAAAACCCAAGACTTCTTGCGAGCCCATCTCTGCTCAATGAAGCGCCAAGTGTAACTCGGATGAAGTACTGTTGCCGCAAGATATGCGGGAGAGTCGTCAAGTTTGGCGTAATATTCTTCTGCCTTGTCGAGCGCAAGTTTGATCTGGGTCCTAAAATGCCATTGACCTTCGGTAGCCGCTGCCGGCGCGTCCTTGTAATTGTTGTACACTTCGGTAAGGTGCTCGACGATACACTCGAGGTCTGGCATGACATTAAAGAGTCCACAAGTCTTCCCATCGCCCGGGCGGCCTTGAAGGTCCATGGTAGCCTCCCAGCATGGCTCGAGGAGCTTCGCATACTGAGCAAGAATAGCCCAGTCTTCCTCGGACAGTGTATCCTGTATGATTGCATTGCGAGCCGCACCGGGATCGTTGTCATGTTTCTTGGTCTTCTTCTTTAAAGCAGCTTCGCGCTCACTTTGGATGAAGTCGTCGAACGGCGCGCGCAGAGGAAGCAGCGTCTTAATCTCGTCGTAGACACTGTTCCAGCGAGTATCATTACTCCTATGAAGTTCGCGAATCTTTATTGTATGCCACTCGTCTTTGTCGACTATCTGCTCAAAATATTCTCGTTGTTTATTATGCCAGCGATTCCTTCGCGATGGACTTGAATAAGTCCAGACAATCAAGTTATGAGCTTTGCCGACCGGTCCCGTCCTCCTCCAGCGCTTCAATTCATCCCGCATGTTTCCTGGAATCGCATCTTCGAATTCGAAAAGTTTCTTGTCAAATCCGAATAAAAGGTGGCGCGCAATCAGGTTGATAATATGGCCAGCACAACGAAGACGTCGCTCCTTGGGTTTGAAGCCGAATCTTGCTCCGATTGCTTCCATCGCCGTGTCATTGTTTAAGGCATTATCTAACACAAAGAATCCTAGCTTGCTTGCAATGTTAAAGTCCTCGATGACCGTGATAACTTGGTCTGCGATGTCGACACCGTAATGGGACTCACTCTGCTCCGGCGACGATAGAAGAATCGACTGCGTCTTGAAGTTGGCATCCAGAAAGTGAGCCGTGACTCCGTTCAGCGAGAGACAATTACCAGAGGTCCATAAGTCGAAGGCGATGTGGATCTTGCTGATAGCATTGTGCAAGGCGTTTTTCACAGTAGCCTTGTGAATTTGGTAGCCCTGCATAATCCAGTTACGCACAGTTCGACCGCAAGGCAAGGCAACACCTGCGCGCGGTGAGAGATAGGTAATAAAGTCGCGAAAGACCTCACTATCCACCTGTCGGAAGGAGACATTGTCGTACACAATCCAACGTGCGAGTAGCTTCCGAAAATGCACCTCGTCGAAGGCGATTGCTAACTCATTCAGGGTAGCCTGCTCCGCCGATCTATATGCATCAAGACTTACTAGTGGTAGTAAGCCTTTGCCTGCATATTGCTCGACCGACTTTGTCTTCTTGTTCCACCCAAGCCTGTGGACTTGGTGAAGATGATCAGATGCATTACTGCTTCCTTTGTCGACCATGTAATGGTAATTGTGCTGGGCTCGAAACACCGGATCTACCTTGTGACATTTCATGCAAAGCCACCAGCGTGATCCGGTCTCCGTCTCTTCAGTTGGCACGCCAAATTGCCATATCCACGAACGCAGGCCGCCCGTCAATCGCTGAAGCGGTATAGTGTGGCCAGGCAGTCTATCCCACTCGACTTCACGATAGTCGAACTTTGATTGCTCGAACTGATTCGGCTCGCCAAGTTGTACGTTCTTACTCAGATCTGTGTCGAAAGTTGGAACGGTAGTAAGAGTTGACACCTCCGATAACGTCGAAGCTACATCTGAGACAATTACGGAGGCGCCGCCGATATCTGATGGTGACGACGGTTCCGGCGATGATGTTAATGATGGATATTTGGCGCGATATCCGGCACGTGCTGCCTTCATATCTGGATACTAACGGGATTCTTGAGGCTCAAAGTTTATCTTACTGAAGTTAAAAGAACGTTGAAAGTTGGGTTTAAAAGAAGACATCATGAAGCTTTGGATATAGGTGGGAGAAACAGTGCGTTCGAAGCTTCATCGTTATCAGGGGCTCGCTAACTAAGGAAATAGGAGGCGATGGCTGAAGCCACACTACCGCATATGGATGGATCGCCAAATCCATTATGCATCTGGATTCAGCCATCCAAAGCCATATTTGGATGGATCATCCAAATCGGCGCCATCCGTTTAATACACTGATCTTGGGAAAGGATCAGGAAGCGATTGCATCTGTCAAGAGCGCTCTGTCGGAGCACTTCAAGATGAGTGATCTGGGTCCAGTCGCCCACTATCTGGGAGTGAAGGTGATCCGGGAGGATACCTCGCGGGGTAGTAGGATTAAGCTAACCCAACGCGCATATGCTGAGAAGGTGTTGAGAACCTTTGGAATGGCAGACTGTACTCCTGTGTCGACTCCAATGGACGAGAAGCTTGTGTTGGAACCCAGTAATGAGGCGTCAGACTTGCAGGACCGGAAATGGTATCAGCGAGCGGTTGGGAGCCTCATGTATCTGATGCTCTGTACTCGCCCGGATATTGCGTATGCGGTCAGTCAGCTGGGTCGCTTCGCCGCCAATCCGTCACAGAAACACCATGCGGCCTTGAAGAGGCTTCTTCGGTACCTGAAGGGTACCAGTGACTACGGCCTGGTAATAGATACGCAAGATCAGCCAGGTATCCTGACGGGTTACACAGACGCGAACTGGGGAAGAGATGATGATCGCCGATCAACTGGGGGTTACGTCTTCACATTTGCCGGCACCGCCATCAGCTGGAAGTCGAAGCGTCAGGCTACTGTGGCGCTGTCCAGCTGTGAGGCCGAGTACATTGCGGAGTCTGAGGCCGCGAAGGAAGCGATATGGCTGCAGCGACTGTTGTGTCAGCTGCGAGTTGACCTCTCTCAGCCGAGCGGGCCTGAGCCAGTAACCATACTCGGAGACAATCGAGGGGCCCTGGCCCTGGCCAAGAACCCGATGTATCATGCGAGAACGAAGCACGTGGACATCCGGTACCACTTTGTACGAGAGAAGGTAGAGGAGCAGCTTGTTAGGATGGAATGGATCGCAGGCGAGTTGAACCCAGCGGATGGACTCACTAAGCCGTTGAGCAAGACGAAGTTTGAATCCTTTCGGCGAATGGTTGGCTTGCGAAGGATCGATGAGTAGGGCAACGTCTCTGGAGCATGAACGACGTGTGCGTGCCTAGCGGCAATTGAGGGGGAGCACTGCCCTCATCGAGGGGGAGTGTCAAGATGGGCGATGAAGGCAGTGGTCATGTGACCTTGTCTACATGACTAATTAGCGTCATTACTTAGTCTCAGGCTCAGCTTGATTAATGAGATAACTCTTACACCCCCAAAGTTTTGACACGATCATGGACCGAGGTGGGCGGAGCCACAGAACTCCGCTTTCCCTTCACGCAGTCGATGTGGAACAGAGCTGATCGATGGCGTTTGTAACACGGGCGATATGTCGAGCGACCTTTGTCCTATGGTCCGTCTACCTGACTGTAGTCGGAGCTTGTGGAATGTGAGCTTTGCGGAATGTTGTGTCGCGAGCTGCCTTGCCCTGTGGCCCCACCATGCAGTAGGCGTCTTTGGCGATTATAATAGTAGGAGCAGAGATTGAATCAGTCAAAGTCAAGCGTCGTATGCTACAATGGTATTTTGACCAAGGGCTTGAACTCGAGATCTGCACCGCTGTGGTCGAGTATCGATTGGGAACCTGAAGCTACAAATGTTCGCGATGTTGTGGTGTTATGCGTGCTCCATTGCAAGACACCGACGGCTAACCAGCGAGCGCGCTGTTGTGGCGCAAGAATGGAATCGAGCGGTGGGGGGCGCCAGTGATGACAAGTTAAATGAAAAAGCGAGTGTTCGCTTCTTCTCTGCGGCACGGTTAAGCGTGCAGGCCATCCCTGCCGTCCCCGCCGCCACGTTGGACCGAGCGGGCGCAACCTCCACACCTTCGCTTATCTTTTCCAGTCGGGATCACAGGGCTTATACTGAACCATTCGAGTGAAGACTTGTCGCAGGCCAAGGCATCATCTCAGGGAACCTGAGGAAGAACTGCATTAGTAATCTTGCCATATAATCTCAGACGTGCGGGGTCAGGTTTATAAGACCAAGACACAATACACACACAATACAACTTTTCTGCTCATTATCAATTATTTTGACTTCTCATCATTTTAGCACGTCCAGTGCGACAAGACTCAACGCCTGCTCGCGGGACGCCCGTAATTTATCGTCGTTGACGATTGGCAAAAGGTACTATACACGCCTAATACTGCACGCACGTAGACTCGCGTGATTCACTATGCTTGGACGAGCGTGCACAGACGAGCGTGCACACGCTTTAGCGCCGCTAACGTGCCAGGGGAGACGAAATGCAGCGACTGAACAAGGGCTCTGGTTGGCGGAGGATTTCTCTCCTGTCACCAATTAGCACATGCTTTTCGACAGTCCGCCTGGTACATTCTTGAGCGTCGATATTCTGCTGCGCGCGCTGGATTTGCAGACACAAATCGATCAAAATCGAGGCTCACTGCATCCGTAATCAAGCCAGGCAGGTACTATTGGATGTCGGCACTGAATTTGCTTCCTCGCGTCGTCGGGATTTCTGCGCTATAGTTAAAAAGCACACTGATCACTGTGTCCATCAACTCTCTCTGTGTCAGGAGCTGCCACTTGCCGAAGGAGGTGAGGGACTGACTGTGAAAAGGCTGAACTGCACCCTGTATACGAGTCCGCTGCACTGAAGCATAATTGCGAGATTATAACATCTGTCATGAGCGTCAGTTACGAGGCGGAGGGCCTCATGCGGCATTGCTACCGGACGTGGTAATCGAACCATACGCCGGTGTGAGGACAATTTAGCGGATGTAAAAGCAATAAATCGCACGATAGTTTAGGGCCTCGTGGTTATCACGGCCATTGTCATGAATGTCGCAGTACGCGCAAGGCGTCCCTTCTCCAGGAGTTGGAGGGAATTAATAGCAACTCTATCATGGCGACAGCTTTCATGCAAGCGCTGTACATGATAATTAGGTTCAGGTTATCGAAAATACCGGTTTGTATAGCTGTCCATGCATACATACCTAGCCCGTCGTGCTCACCTGCTCACGAGGCGAGGAGGTTTAGATGCAAAAACCAATGCTTCGTTACAGTACCACCGGTGGTGCAAACGGCTTTCTAGGTGGGGCGGACTGTAATTACCATCTCTAGCCCTACGAATTTCTTTTTGCATTGTCGCATCCTCTCATTAGCATTGCTGCCTGCCACGAACTCAGAGGAGAGACTGCTCCGATGGCTAGTTTAGTGAACAGAGTTCTAAGCGTTTGTGGCCCCTTCGAGCATTTCAAAATAAGGGAAAGCGACCACAGACTGGACGCCGGTGACCAGCCTGACCATTCGGGGACACTGTCTTTGGTATGCAAGTAGTCAAGGATTCATTATTTTCCTTGATAGCACCGCCCCTTTTATCTCTAGTGCAAGTCGACATATGACGCTCTTGGAAGCTGTTACATGGAAGATCCTTCGGTTCTTGTGCAAGTTGTAAAGGATGTGAACATGAAGGAGCACTTTGATACTTGGCATACCTCTGTCTTTGGCCAAGCTTAGTCTTACAAAGTAGATATGGGTATCGCTGAACGAATTGTGTACGTATCGTCTTGCATTGATTATAAAGCAAAAGCCAGTCTCAATCCATGGGACAGCTGGGATACTCATATTAGACCTTTTACATCGAATCTGTTGGAATCCGCCAGAAACTACTGCCAGAGTGGTTGCAACCATCAATCCGGTCTATATATCGATAGTCAGATACACTCGTCAAAAGCAGGTTGAAGCATCAAATGGACATCATTCTGCTCTTCCATAACCGCTTCTAACAGAATCTTCCCTGAGCTCTACCATCCTAGCTTCCACCGAGCCATCATCAGCCTGTTCTGAGCTATGTTCTAGCCAGCGAGCCAAAGCCTCTACTGCGGGCTCAATCGCTTTCTGGGTGAGAGAGCTGTTATGGTCAGCGGTATCGACGACAAACGCGAAATGGCTGATATCTCTCATGTCCTCCATGGTTTCCTGCTCTGAAAACTTTTCACGATCGTCCTTCGCGGGCGATCTGATGCTGATATATATGTCCCCATTGTGAAGAAGGCCCGAGGATGCCTTTGCCGCGTTGACCAGACCATGGAATGGATGCTCAGGGTAAGGGTCTTCCTGGACGCAGAGTGACAAGAGAAGTGCGTCCAGGGTTGATGTACCAACAGTTTCGGGGTTTGTTATGCCGTAATTGTGCGTCGTGATGTGGTCTGATGGCTCATGGGTTTTGCGGGGCTTCCATATGAATCTAGCCAAGTTTAGCTCGCTGCATGCTGAATGTCTTGGATGGACACTCGCCATACATATCACATCGCTTTTGTGCAGTTTCCGGGCCGTGGACTAGACGAGAGTTATCACATAGCTCTGCCAAGCTGCGCCTAAGCGTCAAAAAACCAGCCCATGCAGTGTAAGATGACGGAACTGCACATAGGCGAAAATAGTGCTCATGAATAAGTTTCAAAACGGACCGACAATCCTCTGTCCCTTTTTTGAGGCGACCGAGAAGTATAGCGAGCGGGCTGTAGGTCGTAAGTGCTGACTGAATCGGAATCGTTACGTGGCATACCTTGAGACGCCACTGGCGCAGATGAAAGAGAAGAGCTGCCATGGCTCCGGGGCACGTTGGAGGCCGTTCCGCATTTGGATCTTTCTTAGTAGAACGTCGAGCAAGTCGAGTACATTCTCGGCCGACACGTCGCCTTTGAGTATCAACACATTACGGCGGGGTTCCATGATGCTGGTATAGGAGGCAATGCTCGCGTTCCTGCTGTATTCGACCTCCTATCGCGGTATTGCACAGTAGGGGCCTGTCGACGTAACGATTGCTCATGAGTTGATCGCAAGGGTGACGCTTTTGTAGCGGAAGCCACTTTCACGTCAGCGTTCACAATCAGTCAGACAGCGATAGCAATACTACAAGGTCGCATCATCAGTAAGCTTCTAATGTGTATGCTTTACACAAAGATGACAAGCACGCAGTAGGCAAGCAAATCAAGAACAGATTTAAATTGAGTCCCGCCTACCTTCTCTACTACTGTGTCAAGATACACCATCGATTGCCGTACTCTGAGACGCAAAACACGATTAATCTTCGCTATGGATGCTAACCTTCGTTCCCACAAGTGGGTGTTACTTGCGTCACTTGTACTTCTTCTTGCGGCTATTGCTCTGTGCTTTCTTTGCGTTCTCTCCGGTGTACGTCCAGGATGGCTCAGTGACTACCACATTGTCCGCGTAAGTCACCTTGTATGGACTGTCAGATAACAAAGAGCACTTACGCTAATCTATGGCCAGATTTCGGCTTTCCAAGACGCTCTCGAACAAATGGTGGGTACAGTCCCCGCTCTTGGTAGTGTATTAGGGACGACACTCGATAAGCTTTTGGAGAAGACTGGTGTCCCTGAATCTATTGCCATATATGCCACAAGCTACTGCAGTCAAAGTCACAAAACAGGTCCTAATCTAACAACACAATGTTTCTCGCATGGGTCGTCAAGGTTTGATATCGCCACTGGCTTGCGCATCGCCATGGCCATTTGCTATGCGCTGAGTATCACTTCCACTGTGGTCAGTCTAGCTTTCTGGCTGCACTGGATGCGGCGCGATAGCGAGAAATCCAGACACCGGGCCAAAGCGTGCACATGGATTGCGTGTGGCGCGGTGGGCTTTGCATCCACCACTACTACGGTAGTTGCGTATGCAGTGTATATGGTGCTCGCCAAGAACCTGCCGCAAGCTGTTCTTTCCGTGAAGATCGGTGGCCAGTTCCTCGCCCTCACGTGGTCTGCCTGTATGTGCTTAGCGTTGGCATTGGCTATGACCCAGTCATTGAAGATGCCGTATGCTCAGCAGCTTCACTGAAAACCTCGGGCCGTCAAGGCGGCTTTTCTGTTTGAGAATCGTGCGGTACGTCCAATGGGCTTAAACACTGGGTCTGGTATCTGGGACCAACCTATGGCCACAGCGGGGCCGCAAAAGTCTACTTTCTTTGGTCCACTGCTTGTGTGAGGAGTTTGTTCGAGTATCAGCGTACCCTTGCCATAAAATTAGGAACATGTTGTCTTATTGTGCCGTCTAAAACATAATACCATATATAAACAAACCCACCACAAAGAATTGTAACCCTTCTGACACCATGAGGTAGTAGTCAGCACGAATATGGCAGACGTTGAACAGGCATGGCTCCGGTGAGGACTTTGTGTGTCATCAAAGCTCAGGCCACGCAGGAGCACGAACGAAGACTAGAGCAATGAAACCTACGCCGCTCAATATGGCCCAAGAAGTATATATTGTATGGATTGATACTGTATATGCGATCCTCTTAACGTAATCTAGGGCGTGTCAATGAAGAGCTCGTGTAGACAGCAGCAGTCGGATGTTCTGTGCTCCCAAGTCTCTCAGAAATGACAAAAACAGTCTCCAGCCCATATCTTTCTATCGCTTGGTATAGTTGCTCATAGGTTGCAGCGTATCTCATTGTATCGTTATCCTTAAGTTTGTACCCGAATGTTGATAGTGAATCGATTCTTTTCTGGCTTTGCACGAACCGTTCGGTCGAGCGTGCATCGACTGGGGCACGATAGAACATACCGGGCTTCAGACTCGATTTATACAAGACGGAGCGGGGTCCCGTTTTGACAGGTTTGTCGGCCTCTATTTGAATGATGACCGTAGATTCTCTGGGTGCTCGTGGTACGACGGCTCCTACTGGAAGTGACTCTACAGCTAACCTACCTGTTTGACTGTGATATGGTAAGTCTATCTGAGACGTCGATGTACTTTGGTTGTCCTCTCGTAAAGGACAAGCCTGGTCTACTTGCGTCTCATTCATAGTGGTATCTCCATCGCTTGAAAATGGATTGCTATGATACAGCAGCTCTGTATATGCCTCTATGGGATCAGACCTGCATATAATTCCCGAGTTCATTACTTGAGGGGTCAGTGGGCGTCTATTAGGACTGTATATGCTAGGGCTATTCGTGATTATCGTTTTGGGAGAAGACTTTTCCACTGTAGAGTATCCTACCTCCAAGCTGCCACGCCAGTGATTCACGCTGCTGATTCTCTGTTGATGAGTGCTCGAAAATGGTGATTCAATGCAAAAGTCTTCTCGCGACACCTTTGGACTCCATTCTGGTGACCAGACTCCTACTGATGGAACACTTGATGTGGACTTATAGGAGGACATATTACGGCTTCGGCGTCGCTTTGAGGGAGTAGAAGGGAAACTAAAGTCCCGATCTTGTGTGGCATTCATTGTGAAAGTAGGTGGGAGCCTCTTCCTCATGCATTCTGTTGAATGCGTGGTATCTACAGCTGACGTCTTCTGCCCAACAATGGAGCCAGCCTGTGAGCGCACGGAAACTGTCTGGATGTGGGGGCGACGCCAAAGAACGCTCGCTGCGTCTAGCTCTGACTCGCTTGCTGCATGCGAAGACAAACCCGAGATAGAGTCTCGATCGTCAGCTGTGCAAAGGCTTGCGGGGCCTCTATCGCGGAAGGGAAAGTTTTCTAGCATAGCGTGGAAGGGGTCCAAGGACACTGTTGGCGAGTTGGGAGGTAATGGGTCTGCCTCGAAACCGGATGTGATGCCAAACAGAAAGATGCGAACAATGTGCTTCGCCATGGATGGCTGTGACAATAGAACCTCAGGAGGATCTCGTGTGTGAATCTGATCATAATATAGAAGGCTCGTAGCTGTTGCGCTTTTGAACAGTGAGACGCCATGTCGTCTCATTACGTCGACGTCTTCCGAATCCGGATACCTTGACGATGTGTTTGCTGGTGTGTCTATTGCGATATCGTTTTCATCGCCGTCTGGGTTGCATAGACTCGGAGTTATGTCGCCGACACAGAAGCGATGAATCTCCTGTTTAACTAGGTTCCTGAGTTGTGTTATGCTGACCGATCCTTCAGGAAGTGCTGCCCGAATGGTGTGGAGGAAGACGTGTTGGTAACAACGGTCGACGAGCACGTCCTTCTGGAATGTGGAAGCTATGGATATCCTTCCAGATTGTGAAAGCATGTCGAATTCCCTTTCCAAGACTCTTTTGACTCGCTTTCGTAACGTATCGTGTCTCGCCCTCCTCATGCCGCCGAGTATGGGTGTCAGGGCTCTATGAACTCTCGACAACAGTAGCCGTACATCTTCTGCAAAAGTTGTCAAGGTCAAGATGGGACCTTGCCGGCAGACCGCCGTCTTCACTGCCTCGCGGAGCGTTTTATCTGTTAACTGGGGAAGGATTTGTCCGCGCTCAAAGGTGTGGACAATGTAGTCGTGGTCAGCCTTCGATAGCTGTGGTGCTCGAGACTGCAGCATACGGATTGAATCAGGATCAATCGATCGTACCACTGTGGGGTGCCAATGTAGCGATATTTCTTGCCATTGGGATGCGATACCCTGGATGTAGTTGATGGCCTCCTGCAATATGTTGGATACAAGCTAGATCAGAAACTACGCGTCGGCTTCCACTTACTTCAGTACACCACGACTTGCGGATGTCGTTGAGATAGTTGAAGGACTTGGTCGTCCATATGGCGGGGAGCTGACCCAGTGGATGGAAAGCCTCAGGCACTCCTTTTGTGGAGCGGACCAGATGTGCAGCTTGATTCAGATCAGGCGTGAGCGGGTGCATGTACTGCAGCTGTATTGTCCCTGTGTGCTGTGTCGCTGCGCCAAGTATGTCGCAGACTGCTCTATGCTGACTGTTTAATGCTGCCTGATTGCTGTGAGAGCCGTCTGAATAAGCGCACGTTAGTGAAGAATAGATCAAATATAGTGCTAAAGCGGCTGAAGTCGTTTCCTTACATCCCTTGAACCGGTCATCGCTCGGGAGGTCGTCTTACCATCACGGAAGAAGTCAACCACCCACCATCGCTCTTGCGGTTCAAGTGAACCGAAGGTTTGGGCTAGTCCCCAGGCTGTGGATGACCATGCAATTTCCAGCAGAGCTATTCCTCTTGTGATACATATTGTCGCTTCTTTCCGGAATCTTACGCAAGGAAATTCGTTCGTTTCCAACCTTCTCCAACCCGTCTCCGTTCTGCTTTCCCATGCGGACCTAGAGATTTCGGCTTGGAGATGTTTTTCCTTGAGCCATGGCTTGCAAACCTCGTGTCTGTATTGCTGGTCCAGTTTTTTTTGGGCGTCCCTACACTCGGGAGAGAGATGGTGAAAGGGATCAGGGTGGGGGTATCGTGCTATCTGGGATAGCTGTACTATGCCTGAGCCAAGATACCGTTCGTGGTCAGTACCAAATCCAGTATCTTCCATGGCTCATTGTCGTGATCGTTTTCCTCAAAGAATTTTTGAAGTATTACCCTCGTGGGACCTATATTTCACGGGATGGTGCTCAGAGGCTGACCAGTAAGCGTCTTGGTCAACCTTATCAGCAATTTCAGCATTCGTGTATGCGCTGCCAGCCTTCACTACTAATTCTGCCTTCTTCCGACGGTTTGCTTCATCATATCGACCGAATCATCTCACTTGCTCGACAGTAAACATGAGTGGGATTCTTAAACCACTGCAACTTCTGCGGAATGTTAGAAGGGACATGATTTCTGGCAGACTTGAGGACGGAGACTATACTCCAGGACTATATCGGACAATTGGTAGCGTCACCTATTCCATCTTACCGAGACGCAAAAACCCTCGTCTGAACACGTTCGTCCTCAAAAAAGCTGTCTCGACCAACATCGCAGAAAAACTTGCTGACCTAGGTCCTGTAAACACCCTTTTTACTTTCGAGGTGTATGCAAATGCAGCCATCATTCCAAGCTTCACCGATGCGGCAAGCCTAGAGGATATTCTGGTGGTGCGAGCTAGTTGGCCGTTCGATCCGGAACACAGCCGGATTCTAGTCGCAGACGTAAGCACGCCTCAACAGGTGACATACACACGCTGACAAGGCTAGATTCTTGCTGGCCTTTCCAGCCTACACAACGTCGGTTTGCAGAGAAATAGCTTCAATGTCAGCGACATACTTCTCGTTTGTCGTGACAATATGCATTTCTTCCAGATTGGTAAGGTCGCCAGAAACCCGATGGATTTTGCTAACACGAGAAGCTGGCATCGAATATTGCACATGCATCCACGGCCACGAACCGACAAATTCTGGAGAACTTCAGTCCTTGGTAGCCATGTTAAAGTACGTCCATGAGAGGATCGAATCAAGCAGGATCGTCTGGATCGAAGACTTTGTGCGTCTTTTGGGTACTTGTAGGACTCTTGACAGCACTTCGTTGAAGAAGGCGGCTCGTCATATTCCCGAGGATATCGATCAGCGTCGTAGAGAACTGGAGATCTATCTCCATGCCGTTCGCATATTTGGCACCACTTTGGGTGGGAATTCTACCGAGAAGGGTGGCACCGAGTAACGTAGCCATATGCGTGTAAGGAAGGATTCGTTCCGTTGCCAGTCAAACGCTGCTTTGATCGCCACTTTGTTTACTAGGTTCGACACGAAGTCGATGTGGGCTTGTTATTCGTTGGTCAGAAACAAGGTCGAAGAGTCCAAAGAAGTCACGTCTCAAGTTTGTTGTAGAGCTGCACGAGTTGTCAGGTACTATGCCAACTCCCGAGAAACATATACCTGTCCTTACGTCGAGATTATCGTAAGACGACTCGTATTCAAGCCCTTGAGGCTCTCACGCGCATAGCGAAAAGCAACACGCAATGGAGTACTGTTTAAGAGCTAATTTCTCCAATGGAGACCAAGTCTACAATAGGGACTCTTGCAGTGGTGGGTACACCAACGAGTATTCCTTGACGCCACTAGTCCGCTTGGTTGCCTTTGCTTAATCGTCAAACACAAAAGTTTAGAAGGGAGAGTCTATTGGAAGACACTATGTATTTATCATTTGAAGGTTACTCATACAAATATCCTGCGACTTCTTCCTAAACAGCAGAAAAGGCCCTGAGAAGTCTCTCGTTGGCCAAGTACTTCTAGCGCATTCTGATATGTGTTGATATGCGCACTTCCTGCGGTAAAAGCCTACTATGTACAGTACTTAGCACTATTTTCATCTTAGATTAACCTCCTAGGGCAGTTGTGGCGTGTAGCGGAAGCTTCCCTTGGACACAAAAACGTGCTGACTCTTTCTGCCAACCGGGTACATTTGCATCGCTGCCGCTCCATCCGACAGCATCAGCACCATCATCAGCCACAGCAATGCGTGATGTCTTGTCATCCTTCTACGACGATACAATCAGTGCAGATTTTTGCAAAATTGTCCCCCTTATCACATGCTTCTAGCCCTTGTCGTACTAGGGTAGTCAATGCTTATGAATGGGAGGATAGTAAGCCATTAAGCGCTTGCAGACGAGAATACACTAGAGCACCGAATCCATGATTTCCACAAAATTTGCTGATCTGAGACTGTACCTTGCATTAGAATGACCGCCTTGATTTGAACTAGGCTTCCTCCAACATGCGGCCTCCGTACACATTGTTTGAGATTTCGAAAGGGAAGGCTGAAGTTATCAAAAGCCTGTTACTTTGGCTGTAATGCCATAAGATACAAGATACTGTAAGGTAATGTGTGGTATGCGGGGCGTTGACTGCGCCTCGGCCTAGCTTCTGTAAGTGCTGCTCCCCGATTCGTCCGGAGATGCTTACGACTAACTTACACTCGTGATTGCTGACAAAAACGGTGATTATTTATGAAAAGCTTCTTTTAGGCGAGACTGGACTGGTGTAAGATATATGATTTGTTGCTGGCAAGAACCGGAAGCCGGAAGTGCAACCAACTGTATTTCCAAGACAAGACTTGAAACGAAGCCCATTGCTGGCTGTTGGCATCACAGGCTTTCGTGGCACTAACAGTCTCACCGCCTGGATAGCGAGGCTTTTGGTGGAACCACTGTGCGAAGTGTAGGTTTTACTAGCATGCCGTAACTTATGGCTCTGACAGCCAGTATGGCCATAAGTTGGTAGGGCGACGATGACAGATGGACTTGTTCCATCCGCTTAGAGCAATCTTGCGTAGCCTCATGAAATCAGGTACCTCCTGGCATATCAGGGATTATAACGCTATACTTTGAAGTGATTCGTACGGCGCATCAGCTGGTGGCTGTTGGCTTGAACACGGCGAGCACTGCTAGTCTGCTGTAGTCTCTTCTTCGCTCAAGAAATTTCCGCCTATAAGCAATTACTGCAACTATGACAGAGCGTGGACAGCTCCAGCTCGTTAGATCATGCACTCTGGCACTGACTGTGCCAGACTGTCTCACCACATCATACACGCAGAGCTGAAAGGATATTATTGAAAAGCGATAAAACAGTATTGGTGCAATAAACTATCTGATGTGATTATTATATTGTGAGCAAATGGCGACAAAAGCAAACGAACATTGAAAAGTCTAAAAGCTTTCAACCGGCATGAGAAAAAGGGTAGCTGTAAGCCGCGTCCATGGCTTGGAAGTGTAGACTTGGTCTAGAGCTTTGATTTCTTCAACATAAGGTTATTGCCTCGATTTTTTATCTTGCTTAGACAGTTTCGCGCCCTGATCAGCCAGCTTATCGAACAGCTGTCTAAACCCATCGGAAATCATTCTGGCGTCTTCCGGGCCATACGTTTGGTGTCTCACAGTTCTGGGATCAATTCCCTTTTCCTTCAAGGCCCTTCCAAGGTTTGTACCGTCGAAGAACTCGTCCGCTTTCTTGATGTCCTTCTTGTCCTTGCGGACGGCCGTGACGAATTGACTCCAGCTGCATAGAAGCGGGCCGGTGTATTTACAATTTGCTTTTGTCCTAGCATCCTGAAGATCTTCTTTCAGTTGCTCGTCCGTAAGCTCAAGAATAACCACTTTCCAGACCGTTTTGGGGCCGCGCTTGAACCTGCACAGCCTCGCAATTTATATTTTGCACGATCCAACCTTTTGTAGATTGTGAGGCCAGCGATAAATTGTTTGTCTACTGTTGGAGCAAACCCTGGGACCTTTTCATGATGCATGCTATTCGCCGGAGCAGTTTTCAATCCGTCAATATCATACAACCCATTCTTTTTAATGAGACCACGTAATGTCTTTCCATCATTGCGTGCGTAAATGATCTTCCTCCAGTAGACTGGGTCGCTTTTGGCTGGTAACGGGCGTGCTAGTACTACGTCTGGGACTTGGCGATCGGCCTTTAGGACTTGGCGTGCTACGGTCAAGCGTATCCTCGTCGTCGTCGCTGTTGCTTCGCTCTCGATATCGTTCCGTGCCTCATTCTCACTCTCACTCTCATATTCGCTCTCGTCGCCGTTGTCGGCATCTGTCACAGCGACACCTTCGGTATCATTCCCGGCATCATTCTCGTCCTTGATGGTATCGTTGCTATCATCCTGGTTTTCACTAGCGTCATTGTCATCTAGCTTGGAAGCCTTTGATCCCGAACGACGATGCGATGCTGCATCATTTCCGAATCTCTCGATATAATCCTTTTTATTTTTCCCAAGCGCCTCACCAAATACAGATTTGGTCAACCACATAACATTCTCATGACCTTTTAGACGGAAGACGAAAAGGGTATTTCTCGCCAAAGGTTATAACCCGGTGGTCTGTTACCTTTTCGTAACCGGCAGATGTAGAAGATCCTTGTGCTTCTTAGGACTGAAGTTGGGAGGTCATCTTGATCCATCTTGCCTCGCTCCTCGCATTTCTCTGATTCCAGCACGTCGAAAGTGCCTCACATTCTACCAATCTCCACTTACTCCACGATGCTATCATTTGGAGGCAAGACGAATCTTCGGTGCTCGGAACAACATCATTGGGCCGAGATCTGTGGCTTTTGTCCCCACGGCTTAACATGTTGTCCTTTGGCCGACGTTGCTTGGTGGTGTCCTTTGGCATTATGTCTTCTGGTCTCGAGGATTATGCCCTGTTCTATGAAGATTCTTCTTGTGGAGGATGGCTCTGTCTGTTCATTCGTATGGCTCTGTTCTATTATAAGAGTTCAGAGGTTGTGCAGGGCGTTGCCGATGACATATCATCGGCATTGTTACCGTGAGCAACGTTCAAGCGCCATAGTCGTTCACTTTAGGGAAATGCTTACTCTGATTAGCCACCATAAGCTGCCACAATCATAGCACTCAGTCTGCCTTACGATGCGCTTGTCATTGCTGATGCATATCGTATGACCATGATCATGATATGATAGAGGGGTGCGATGTGGTCTGTATCCCTCTAAGCACGTCTAATCTATGGCTTACATCAGAGACAGTGTAAATCCTAGGTGGATTTTCTATTTGCCAATGTCAGATGATTGGGTTATCAAGTCATTGTCATTGAAGCCATCATCGTCAGCAAGATTAATTCAAGGTTTTCTGGGAGAGAGAGATGGGCGATGATTGAGAATCATTTTCAACTACTGGTGCACAGCTGATTCGTATGTCTGTGTTGCTTCAGTCAACCCCTCTGTGATCCTGATCGCTGCGACGTATACAGTACACTGCATGGACTTGTCGTCCTAGGTCATTACAATGCACATCTTGTTCACATAGCTGGAACTGACGGATGATATGCTTATTTGAATACTGTATGAATCGAAATTGGCGAGAAATACCAACAGGGAGCTGATGAGCATGAGCTCAATTTTCCAAAAACGACGCGCGGTACTGCCTCAAACAGTGGTTAGACGTGCAGGATACAGGCACGTGATCTGCTGCCCAGCGCCTAAAGATGGCTATTTTACAGTCGCATTTCAATGATGACGGACGTTCAATGCTATCGCCTTCGTGAATGCAGTAATTTGATTAGATTCGCATCAGAAGTGAAGACTACGACAATGGAGTTGTAATGCAAATGAAGAACTCGCAAAGAAAGGCGCCAGAGCATGTGAGAGCATAGAAAAAACTGTTCTGAGCGTATTAGAGTGCGACAGGGACCATCGATATTCTGATTGGGACTATGTAGCGTGGCCTAGCCGGAGACTGAAGGGTCAAGGGAATTGTGAGCATGACCATGTTTTGAGAAAAGGAAGGAATGGATCATCCATCTGTGCATACATGTAGTACAGCACAACTAAGAACCATCGCGACAAGGCCATGACTGGACCTTCCGCTGGCTGATTGTCTCCACACGCCTTTGAATAAGCTAATTTACCAATGTACCATCCAATAGCTGCTCCCGATCACAACCGTTGACCAGGCCTAGGTGAGCTTCCATGGTCGGAGTAGCATCACTAGCTGACACTTTTGATGTCTCGGCAGGCAGGATCTCTCCGGCTTTCGATAACAATTCTGAAGGAAGTGCGGTAGCTGCATTACTGAAAACAGACCTGATCTCGCTGACGGCAGAGCTCGCCCGCGACTCTGCCGATTTGATAAGGCTTTGGACTTCCGAAGGAATTTCGAATATATCCGACACATCGGCCAGGCGGGGGCTAATCTGAGCGTTGGAGAGGTAAACAATAAGTAACAATGATGTATTTGGGTTTCATAGCGTTCGATGGCGCTTGCTCGAATTAGAAATCTTGCTTTCTTTATCTGAAAACACGGCAATTGGTGTAATGCTTGTCAATGTAAGGTAAGACGCATCACCGAGCCAAGGGAAGCGCCGTTCATATAGTGTGCCTCCCAGTCTCTCTTATTTCCAGTCCTTAGTAGAGTGATGCATAGTAAAAGCTCACGGGTGCCATAAGCACTAACGTTATTGGTTACGGTACTTGTGCCCACATTGAATGACTCTGCCCAAGGCGGAATCGACCAACGCGATCCCCAAAGGCCAGCAATTTTCGTCATATCGAGCTCTGTTGCTGATAATCAGCCATGACGGAGGACGAATCCCCGTTGCTCCATGAAAGCTATTACCTCCGCATATGGGAAACAGTGTCATTTCTTCATACTCTTATGTAAGCACATTGCTTCGCTGCCCTAAAAACCCGCATCAATCTGGGATCATTCGTCGCACAAAAGGCCCAGAAGCCGAACAAGCTGCATATACTGCAAGTTAGTGGACCCATATCTTCGTACTCTGCGATCTGCCCACGGTGCCTGGCCGTCTGAAGGTGGAAAAGATCAACAGAAGTCACGAAATAAAAAAGAGAGTTGAAGAAGCATACACAAAAGGTTTTTTAAGGCATATAGTTTACTGGCGGTGCTAACAGCTTCTTGTTGATTGCGCTGTGGCTTCCCGCCTAAGTCATAGCTTAGGTGCGCAAGAACTGGAAATGGCTGATCCGCGGAGGTGATCCTCTCGGTTGACTCACCCCTATGCGCCGTAAGCTGCAGCCATCATCGAACGTTCCTGTGTTGAACTACCTCGGTGCTAAAAGCGATCAATTGCCGCCAAAATGTATCTTATTTTTGTATCAGCCACGCCTCGGCACTCAAGCAACCGAAGCATCAGCTGCTCGTCTAGAGAGCCAAGATCCCCTGGACGACATAAAATGGATAGCACTAGTCCACAGAGCAACTTGGTGGGTTCTACGCGTCATGACGACACGACAGTAACAGAGTCATGTCAACAGCTGAATAGCACCCAATGTTGAGCAAACCAAAAGCGACAAGCAGTCCAGCGCATTCGATTCCTGGAGCACAGTGTCGCTGGCTCGAGGGCAAATATACCGCAGCTAGCGACGTACTCCGAGAAACACAGCAGGAGTTGGTACAGCAGCAGGTGCGCGTCATGGAGAAGACAACGAGTTGGAAGACTTGATCTTCCATCTATGGTCTGATAACAAGCAGCAAGCGCAGTTCGACCGACAGTTGCGGGAAACAGTACATAAAGCCACCACATTCGAGTGCGATAAGTCTCAGCATGGCCATGCAACGGAAAACGTAGCGCACAGTGTTCGCAGAAAAAGGAAACACCATGAAGCCATCGATGACCTAGATGTGCGTAGTTGGAAAAGAAGGCGCCCCAGCTGAGATCACAATACAGACCGAACATTGAACTCTCTGAAGCCTTCTATGTATCTACTACAAAGACACGTTGCCGTGACAGGGCCATCCCTAGTGACTGCATGATTCTGAACCCACGATACCTTTTTCAATGACGCAAGACCAATCTGACATGTTTCAGTCCACGACGAGAGTCTCCCATGCCCTCGCATCATTTGTACTGGAAAACCTAACCGCGGCCTTTCATCACCTTTTTCGTATTCGTGGAAAGTCGTAAGTATGCTCTGCCACGCGAGGTTTCCACAGTTCAGCGGAATATGCTTACACACAAATGATTGCGGACGAATAGCCTGACAAGATGAATAGATATAGACCTATCTTGGTGCTTACTGGTCTCTCTCCGATGAAGATGATGTTACATGACCATTAGGCTAAAACATCAGCACCATCTTTCGCATCATTCGCTATTGCTTATGCCGAAAGCGATTGTGGTACTTTCCTTACAGCAAATGGTAACCGACAGCGAAGTAGAAGTCCCTCTCTGCGCAAACTTCAATATAAGGCGTCCGAAAAGGCGATTTCCAAGTCATGTTCGGTTGTTGCATACCGATGCGGAAATTACGTACGCTTTTGCGACGCGTGTGGCATAGGCCAGCAGAACACTTACCAGCGCGAGCATCGTTCTGGTTCCTTTGCTTCACAGCTACCGTAGTCTTTGTCGTCTCATTCGTGCTCTCTGTCTCATCCGCGAGTTCCACAACTCGATTTTGTTTCGCTCTGCTGGCCGTTCTAACCACAACAACGGTACAGAAGCTCGTTGTACTAGAGCTCGTCGTAATCCTTCTACACCGCAAACGCTCAAATTGCGCGATACTTTTTGAGGCACTTCTCAGGTAAGCCGACACCTCCCAATCTTGGCCAACGTTTTGTTCATGCCTATAGCAACTGGACGGAAGCTTCCCTCGCCGTTATCGCAGTCTGGAAGGGCCAGGCCAATATTGTGCAAGCCTTCGTGATAGGCACAGTTGCCATCAATCATCTGCTCTTACTCGGCATCTGCTTCATCCATGGAGGCCATCACATCCGTGAAACAAGCTATCCATTGCTGTTGGCATCAATGCATTGCCGCGTGATACCT